>JAXIVJ010007763.1:12500-27500 GCA_036785665.1 Chirona hameri
TGTGTGTGTGTGTGTGTGTGTGTGTGTGTGTGTGTGTGTGTGTGTGTGTGTGTGTGTGTGTGTGTGTGTGTGTGTGTGTGTGTGTGTGTGTGTGTGTGTGTGTGTGTGTGTGTGTGTGTGTGTGTGTGTGTGTTTGATGTGTGTGTGTTTAATGTGTGAGGAGAGGTGCCCAGCCTGTGTGCGTGATAAAGATAAACTATGGCGCCCAGCCAAAATGTACAGACTAAGGCGCCCAGCCTGTATGTGAGGAGAGGCGCCCAGCCAAAATTTATAGACTAAGGCGCGCAGCCAGCGTAAAGAGCGACGAAGACGTCCAACTGGTGTGTGAGCAATGTTGGCGCTGAGCCAGTGTACATGAGGGTTGAGGTAGAGACGCGTCCAGCCAGTGCGAGCGCTGAACTGAGGCGTCCAGCCACGTTAGGAGGCGATGGGGACGGGGACGGGTGCGATAACATTCCGTGGCGGTCTGTGAGCGCGGCCGCCGGGTCGGCAGGGGGCGGGGGCGGCCGTTCCCGGTCTGTTGTGCGGCGGTGGCCTGCGCTGCAGTGCGCTCCCGTGGTGCCTCGTGGCCGTCCTGCGGCGGCGGCGGCCGGGGTGGGCGCCTTGTGTCGGCTGATAGCCGCTGATGGTGGCGGTGGCCGCGCTGTGCCGTGTTGTCCGCTGCGGGGTTGGATCGTGCGCCGTCATTCCGACGAGTGGCACGCGGCGCCACCTGAGCCGCTCCGGAGTGCGCTGCTGCCGGGTGCTCGGTGTTCGCGGCGGCGCCGGCCCCAGCCAAACAGTGCCGGCCCGCCGGCCAGACGCCGCCCTGATACCTGGCGTCCCAGTCTCGACTGTGGCGCGCGCGGCGAGAGGCGCCACCGGCTGTCTTCCTGTGGGGCTGCCAGCGGCTGGTCATGGACCACGGACCGTGTCCTCGCTGGTGGGGCGGCCGCTGAGGCCGGGAGACCGCCGACCAGCCGCGGGGCGGGACGCCGTCCGGGGGACAGGGGGACCGACCGAGCTGAAGTGCCTGCCGGAGCCGGTGCCGAGACGAGCGCGCCGCCTCTCCTTTGTATTGCTCTATTCACGGTAGTAGTGACCAATCATGCAAGGTGTTAGAGTAAGGTTGGCGCGTGGCGGCCGGCAGTGTCCGGCCACACGGTCGGCCTGAGACGCGCTCTGAGCGGCGGGCGGGGACCTGGCCCGACCTGACCTGACCTGACCTGACCGGTGCCCGGACCGCGGCGCAGGCGGTCTGCTGTTCACCGTGACACACGTGATACGCACCGGACACCGCGGGCGACCCGCGGGCGACCCGCGCGCGCAATTCAGAAATCCCTCATGTCTTATGCATTTGCTTGTATGTCGTTCCACTGACTGGTGAGCGGCGCAGGGCAGCCGGCGGGTCGTGACGGGTCGTGACGGGTCGTGACGGGTCGTGACGGGCCCGTGGTCACGTGTGCGCGTCGAGCGCCTTCCGCTCTTGTTCGTTAAGTGGTTTGTAAGTGTTATCGGTCGTACTTCAATTTTATTATAATATACTCGTACTTCATTAGCTGGTTCGTGGTGTGGCCTGTGTGGCACACACACACACACACACACACACACACACACACACACACACACACACACACACACACACACACACACACACACACACACACACACACACACACACACACACACACACACACACACACACACACACACACACACACACACAGGGACAGAGGGAGAGGGAGAGGGGGAGGGAGAGAGCGCGAGAGGGAGAGAGAGAGAGAGGAGAGAGAGAGAGAGAGAGAGAGAGAGAGAGAGAGAGAGAGAGAGAGAGAGAGAGAGAGAGAGAGACGGATTTGAACATGTTGGCTATGGTCGGGCAGACCGGTCAGACGCCGGGACGAGGTGAGGCGGCAGGCTGGAATGCGATGAGCTGTGGTAATTTGCACTGGGACGCTGCGATAGCTACAGGCGGAAGACGCATCGGCAACAGTGTCTTAAAGGGATTATACGAGTTTCCGTCCTGAAAGGAAATTCACTCTTTTGCAGTTGTATGAGCTTTAAACACAGGGACCTCAATGCTCATTTCAGCAATTATCAGCGTTAAAACTTTTGCGTTTTTCGAGACTGGCAAGGACATAGCTACTATACCGCAAATACCGCAAATGCGGTATGCCCGAATCGTGATGCCCCACTTAGAGAAATTGATGTCCCTTGTGGAACACGATGCTCCCAAATTAGTGTCGTGCTACCGACTTTCTTGTGAGAGGCGTGATCCCCTATTGGAAAATATGATGCCCTTAGTGGGAGATGTGATGCCACTACTGGAAGATGTGATGCCCTTGGTAGATGGGATGTCCCTTGTAGAATATGTGATGCCCTTGTGGAAAATGAGATGCCCCTAGTTCAAATGTGATGACCTGGTGAAAGATGCGATGCCCTCACTGGATGATGTGATGCCCCTAGTGAAAGATGTTAAGACCCTATTGTTGAATGCGATGCCCCTGCTAGAGGAGGTGATACCTCCAGTGGAAGATGTGATGCCCCTCATGGAAGATGTGATACCCCTCATGGAAGATGTGGTGCCCCTGGGGGAAGATGACATGCCCCTACTTGAAGCTATGAAACACCTAGTGGAAGATGGGATGCCCGAGGAGAAAATGTGATGCCCCTAGTGGAACTTGGAAGATACGATGCCCTTCTGGAAGATGTGATGCCCAAGTGGAAGATATAATGCGCCCACTGGAAGTTGTAATGCCCCAGTGGAAGATGTGATGGCCTAATGGAAGATGTGGTGTCCCTATTGGAAAATGTTAAGGGCCTATTGGAAAGTGTGATGCCCCTAACTAAAAGACGCGATGCCTCTAGCGGAAGATTTGATCCCGTTACCGGAATATGTGATTCCCTACTGGAAGATGTGATACCCCTCATGGAAGATGTGGCGCCCCTCATGGAAAATGTGATGCCCGTAATGGAAGATGCGATGCCCAAATGAGAAAATATGATGCCCCTAGTGGAAGATGGGATGCCTCTGCTGGACGATGTGATGCCCCCACTGCAAGCTGCGGTGCCCCTAGTGGACGATGTGATGCCCTTGTGAAAGATGCAACACCCATCGAGGAAGATGTGCCCCTAGTGAGATGCGATGCCCCTACTGGAAGATGTGCTGCCCCTAGTGGAAGATTGGAAGCTGCGATGCCTCTACTGGAAGCTGCGATGCCCCTAGTGGAGGATGTGAAGCATCTTGTGGAAGATGGGGTGCCCTTGTAGAAGATGTGATGCCTGTACTGGAAACGGCGATGCCCCTAGTGTGTGATGTCCCTTGTTGAGGATGTGATGCCTTTACTGGGAGATGTGAGGCCTATTCTGAGAGCTGTGAGCCCCTTGTGGAAAATATGATGCCTCTTGTAGAAGAAATTGACCCAACCTTACTTAGGTCACAGATGGGACAATTCCGAGAGAGCAAACTTCTAGCTAATGATGGCCACATAATGTGCTCTACATGTTGTGTTATTCGGGTCCTGTCCCTGTTACAGGGACGGTATTCGTTCGCAAAATTACTGTCTCAGAAATTAGCGCGGCGTTTTTTTGATAGATATAGCCCTGTTTCAAATCGGCTGCTGTGCTGTTGTCAGCTGAAACTAGAGAGCTTGATTCGCTGGAAGATCGATGACGTATTACTACGTCATACCAGGTGACGTCATACTCCTGCTGACAAGTGTCAGCTCTGCTGCTGAAAGGAAGTAGGTGCAGGACGCACGTTTTGTCAGCAGGCACGGAAATTGGCGCATGCGGCAGTGGAGCAGTTGAAGGCGGGCTTGTAAACAGAGCAAAGAGCGCTTGTTCCGGGCTGAAAGCAGCGAACTCTGCCGAATCTTTCACAATCACCTTCCTGCCTTTGCTGCATGATTATCTTTTTGGTTTTCGCGCACATGCGTTAGAATATGTCCTTTCAGCGCCACATCTGTACGGCTGCCATTTTTTGGCAGCTGATTCGGAACTCTCGAAGTGGTCTCGAAACCGGCCACAGGCCTTCGACACTGTTCCCGACTTGGCCCCTAAAGGCCCTGGTGATTCCGGCCCTCAGCTCGTCATTTGAGGTGCATGTGCATCTGTTGGACTCCCATTTATCCGCGCCCGACACAAAAAGCCGAAGAGGTTGCAGGCTGCAGCCAGGCCAGTTGGAAGGTCAAATGTCTGGTGCAGCGTGGTCGACGAAGTTCTCCGAAAATCAAGCCTGCAGGTCTTCCTGCTGGTGTGGCAGGGTCCAGAGCCTTGCTGCCACACTCGGGCCTCCCTGCGGCTACCCGGTCGATCACCACCTCGCTCAGAACACGGATGTAGCCGACGTTGTTCGGCACGTCATCTTCACTACTGACGTCGATCATGGGTTTTGTCGATCGTCGATCATGGGTTTGGTCGATCGTCGATCATGGGGTTTTCTCTTTGTTGTCGCCTCATACCTAATCGAATCCTGAATCTTTCAGCTCATTTCTGACCTTTTCCAACAACATTCTGCTGACAATTAGAAAATCTCCTTGCTTGTCTGTGGCGCGAATTCCGAGGCCTCTTCCTCAAAATAGGGACTTTTATTTTGCAAAGATTTAGAGAGATACACCACTTGAACCTCTTCCGGAGGTGAGCTGTCTTGATCTGACCGGAGCCGTGACCTGAGATGACCTGGAATCAATTTTTCACAAAAGCTGCGCAGAAGATTCGCGATAAGGCGAGCACAAATATGCAGAGGCTCTGCGCCGCCTTTTTCGGCATCTTCGAGAAAAGCCTTACCGGTGTGTACAATAGTACAACCCCCCCCCCCCCCCCAGCAGCGCGCACGTTAAGAAAACTGTCAAAGGGACCGATTCCCTTAACCCTATTACTGTCGGGATGAAGAAGATACGAAACTATCGGGGGGGGGGGCTTATTCGCCCCCTCCCCCCTTCGTATCTCGGAAACCGCTGGACCGATTATCAATGGAAAAGCGGCATACGATTCCTTGGAGCATGAACTACATTCCTGTATTCATAAATATCAACAACAAAAAAATGGGCGGATACAGGTAGAAAAAAAATGGTGGAAAACATGCATTTTTAGATTCCTGCCCTGGGACGTTGTTTGAGCGCAATTGTGTCATGTTGTTGGATTTCGTCACCTAATTGTATGCTCGAACATATTATCCCATTTAAAGTTTGGGGAAAGTAACCGAATGGCGTCCTCAGGCAATTCCAAAGGGGGGTATCTAAAGATGCCACTATAATAGTTTGTGCCGCTTTGATTTCTGTTTTTTATGCATATAATTATATGTATATGCATGAGAATGTAAATTATGGTAGTTTTTATTTGTGCAGTGGCGTTCTCAGGAGGGGAATTAAGCTTTGTCTTTTGTTATCTCTATCTTTGCTTATTGATATATGTTGCTATGTAGTGTCACGCCATGGGTCCACAACTCCCCCTAATTGCATACATGTGACCGCCTATGCCCCAAAATACAATTGTGATCCATGCAGATGATATTGCAAGAAATTACCCACTACAAAATAACGTTCAGGGGCACTAAACACGTTGCGTGTGAACGGAGTCAAACACATGCCCACAAATTCCGTCCCTGTAGTCGCCCTTGGGAAAAAAAAATATGAAACGTGTGCAAGGCATTGCTGAAACAGGCCACCAAGTTTCAAGTTTATATCTTTTGCTATGTAGTCACACGTCGTGGTTCCAAAACTCTCCCTAATTTCATCCCTGGAGGCGCCCATTACATTGGGCCATGCACTTGCCCCTGGAACCACCTATGCCACAAAATACAATTGTGATCCATGCAGATCATATTACACGAGATAGTCCACCGCGAAATAACGTTTTGAGTTACTAAACACCATGTGTATATACACTTGCCCCCCCCCCCCCAAAAAAAAAAAAAAAAAAAAAATCCGTTCCTGGAGTCTGTGGTATCCTGGTATGGCCCTCCTTGCTTTGGCCCTGGAGCCGCCCTTGCTCGCGCATGCGCATCTCAGAGATGCCCTCGTACCCGGACTGGCGGGAAAAAGGGCCAGTCGGCCGGGAGCCGTGGCCTTGCGTGTGCGTGTGCGATTGATCACAGCGCGTTGTGGGACTCGCAATACAGGGATCACCTAGATTCGGGGAAAGAATACCTGGCGACGAGGACGAGATCGTCTGTGAGTCGAGGAGAACTGGTTCGACTCAGGCAACGGAAACAGACTGGCACAGCAGGCGGTAAGATGGCGGTTCACCACGGAGTTCGGTCGGTGTGAGAAATGTAATTTTTCTCAGGACAAGTGCCGCAGGTGCATGCAGGACGAGTTCAGGGACTCTCTGTGACTGATTGTTGTGTGTTTTGAGCCGGGTTAGTGGCTTGTGAGGCTGCATACACACGGGTGCTGGTCGGGGGTTTCGACCACGTGTTGTATGGCGGCGGCTGGCGCGAGCGGCCATTGTGAACGTGTTTCTGTGGCGGGCCGCTAGGGGCGCTGGGAGCGAGGCGGCGGCGGTGACCTTGAGGGTATTTCGCCGGCGGGCCGCCATAGGCGCTGTGCGCAGGGCAGCCGGTGTCCTTGGGATCAGCTGATCGGGACGGCACGGCGCTGAGAGACAGCCGGTGACGATGGAGATTCCGGGTATGGCATTGCCGGCAGTGTCGCCGTTCCGTTCAGGCGAGGACTTCGGCAAGTGGCTGCGCGGGGTCGAGCGATACCTGCGCGCAGTCAGTATCCTGGATGCCGACCGGAAGTGTGCGGTGCTTCTCCACCTGGTCGGGCCGGACATCGCCGACCTGAGTGAAACGCTGGCGGAGGAGGCCAGCGAGACAGAAGACCGCTTCGAGCTGCTGAAGCAGAAGCTGACAACTTACCTGTCGCCGGTGCGGAACGCGGTGGCGGAAAGATCGCTCTTCCACCAAATGAAGATGGAGCCGGAGGAGGACCTGGAGCGGTTCCTGGGCCGTCTCCGAGCGCAGGTCGTGCGCTGTAGCTACCCAGCCACGGAGGTGGACCGCGAGCTGCGCGACCGGTGCGTGCTGGGGAGCCGAGCCGGTCTGCAGGAGAAGCTCGTGCAGCTGGCGGCTTCGAAGGGCGACAGACTGACTCTCGTCGAGGTCCGTCAGACTGCCCGCGCACACCGGGACATGCAGCAGCTCGGCGCCCAGCTGGCTGGTACGCGCGTGGCGGAGGCACCGGCAGTCGACACTGAGAGCACCGCCGTCAACGCGGTGAGGACGCCTCAGCCACGACGCGGGCCCTGTTTTCGGTGCGGGGCGACGGCCACTGGCAGCGAGACTGTCCAGCTGCTGGAGCTGTGCCGCGTGCGCGCGACAGCCCCCGTCCGGCTGGCCAGGCGGCCAGCGGCGGACGCAGCGGAACGGCCGGTGGACGAGGACAGGGCGGCGCGCAGGACAGGAGCAGCAGTGACGGTCCGCCCAGACAGAGGCGCTGCTACAAGTGTGGCACTGCCGGGCACCTGAAGGCGGCGTGTCCGCAGCGGCGGGTGCGGCTGGTGACTGCGGAGGAGGCGCAGACGGACGGCGACTCCTGGCTGGTGCATTCCGTCAGCACCAGCACCGCGGAATCGACGACGGTGGTGGTGGAAGGCCAGCGGCTGGCCATGGTCGTGGACACGGAGAGCCCAGGCTGGTGAGCTCGGAGACAGCGCGACAGCGGGGGCTACTGCAGCTGCTGGACCCGTGTGACCTGCGTCTGACGTCATTCATGGGTCAGGTGATTCCCCTGAGGGGGGAGGCGCTGGTCACGGTCACGGCGGCGGCGGGCAGACCTGTGACCCGTCTACGACTGGTGGTGACGGACTTCGGCCCACACCGTCCGCTGATGGGCCGTGACTGGATCAAGGCGCTGGATGTCCTCCCTTCACCGTTGAGGGTGCACCAGGTGAAGGACAAGGAGGCGCTGACGCTGCAGAGCGTGCTGGATAAACACGCGGCGGTGTTCCAAGAGGAGCTGGGACGCATCCCGATCCAAGTCGGTCTCCGACTGAAACCTGACGCTAAACCAGTGTACCGGCGGGCACGCCCGGTGCCGTTCGCGCTTCAGGATGCGGTGGACAGAGAGCTGGACAAGTGGGAAGAGCAGGGAGTGGCGGAGAAGGTGCCGCCAGGGAGCGGCTGGGGGACCCCACTAGTGGTCATCCCGACGCAGAGCGGGGTTCGTATCTGTGCGGATTACCGTCTGACCGTCAACCCGCAGCTCGAGCCGCTGAAGTACCCGATGCGGACGGCGGAGGAGCTGTTCTCCGGCATCCGAGGGAAACGGTTCGCAAAGCTAGACTGCAGGAGCGCCTACCTGCAGGTCGAGCTGGATGAAGAAAGCAAGAACGCGACGACAGTGACGACGCACCGAGGAGACTACCGGATGAATCGGCTACCCTACGGTATCTCCGTCTGTGGAGCACTGTTCCAGTCCGTGATGGATCAGATCACGGCAGGGCTCCCCGGTACGGTCAGCTACCTCGATGACGTGCTGGTGTGGGGCGACACCGAGGAAGAGCTGCTGCAGCGGCTGGATGCGACTCTGGCGAGAATGGAAGAGCACGGCATCCGTCTGAGGCGGGAAAAGTGCAGCTTTAACGTCCCAGAGGTGACCTACCTGGGATGGCGCCTGTCAGCAGACTCTCTTCAACCGCTGGCGGGGAAGACGGAGGCGATCCTGAGCGCACCAGACCCGAAGAACCCGCAGGAACTGAAGTCGCTGATAGGCACCGTCAGCTATTACCAGCGGATTCTGCCGGACCTCGCTTCTGTGCTCTCGCCTCTGTACACGCTCTTGAAGAAAGGCGAGAAGTGGCGATGGACAGACCAGTGCACGTCAGCGGTGGCAAAGGTGAAGAAGATGCTGGCGTCAGCCCCCGTGCTGATACGGTTCGACCCAACCCGTCCGGTAAAGCTGGTGACGGACGCTAGTGAGACGGGACTGGGCGCGGTGCTCATGCAGGTGACGGCTGAAGGCCTGGAGAAACCGGTGCAGTACGCATCACGGACTCTTAACACAAACCGAGCGCAAGTACGCACAGGTGGAAAAAGAAGCAGCCGCAGTGTCGTTCGGAGTGCGGCGCTTCCATCAGTTTCTGATGGGCCGATCCTTCACCCTGGTGGTGGACAATCGCACGCTGTCGCGTATCATCAGCCCGGACAAGGAGCTTCCCACACTCGCAGCAGCGCGTATGCAGCGCTACGCTCTTCAGCTAGCAGCGTACCAGTACGACGTGGAGTTGCGGCACACTCAGGACATGCGAGCGGCAGACACGCTGTCGCGCATGCCGGTGAGGAGTCCCGCGGAGGAGCGAGCGGCAGCGGACGAAGAGGCTGATTACGGTGGAGGAGGCATCATGTTCGTGACGGAGGAGCAGGGACCCTGCCTCACGGCCAGAGTGGTCGCCGCGGCGACACGCACGGACCCGGTGCTGGGGCGCGTGCTGGCGGCAGTGCGGTCAGGCTGGCCGGGTACGGTGGATGCAGAACTCACACCGTACAAACACAGGTCCGAGGAACTCAACATACGCGGACTGTGTGCTGTGGGGCGGTCGCGTTGTGGTTCCGAGCGCCCTCCGCGACCGCGTGAAGCGACAGCTACACGAGGGGCATGTCGGCTGCACAAAAATGAAACAGCTGGCGCGTCGCTTCGTCTGGTGGCCGGGGCTGGATGCCGAACTGGAGGCACTCGCCCGAGACTGCCCAGCCTGCGAGTCGAAGCGAGCAGCTCCACCGCACGCGGAGCGCCACCCCTGGGAGCCTGCCCAAGGGCCGTGGCAGCGCGTGCATGCGGACTTCGCCGGACCGATGCAGGGTATGACATTCCTCATACTGGTCGACAGCTACAGCAAGTGGGCGGAAATGATCCCGATGAAGTCCACCACCTCGGAGCGAACGATCGCGGTCATGCGGGCCTCCTTCGCGCGTTTGGGCCTGCCTCTGGTCCTGGTGACGGACAATGGACCACAGTTCGTCAGCCAAGAGTTCTCCCAGTTCGCGACGTCGAACGGCATCCGTCACAGTCGCGCCGTACCATCCGTCCTCTAACGGAATGGCAGAACGCACGGTCGGCACGCTGAAAAATGCGTTGAAGGCAACCCTGACAGCCGGCGGTGGCATCGAGCTGGCGTTAGCTCGGGTGCTGATGGCGTACCGCTCAACCCCGCACGCCAGCACGGGACGGGCGCCGGCGGAGATCATGTTTGGCCGCAATATCCGGACACGGCTGAATCTCCTTATCCCGACCGCTGAGGACGCGCTGCGGGACAGTGCTCGGCGCCAGAGGACAGCGGCTGGTGGCCGCTCACGGTCATTCAGTGTAAACACTGAAATATGGGCCCGGTGCTACTCGGGACCTCAGAAGTGGATCCGGGGCCGCATTGTCGCTCAGACAGGCCCCGTGTCGTACGAGGTCGACGTCGGAAGAGGAGGGATCTGGTCGCGACACAGCGATCAGCTCCTGTCGGCGGATCGCGGCGGCACAGGTGACACCGGTCAGGCCCGTGGAGCTGCGGACGCCGTGACTCCCGGACTTCCCGCCGGAGCCGCCGGCGACAGGAGTCCCGGCGTGGTCGGCGGCGACACCACGGCGAGCGGTGTCGGTGCCACGGCCAGCGGCATCGGTGGTGCCGCGGCGAGCGGCGTCGGTGGTGCAGTGGCGAGCGGCGTCGGTGGTGCCGTGGCGAGCGGCGGCGGTGGTGCCGCGGCGAGCGTCGTCGGTGGTGCCGTGGCGAGCGGTGGCGGTGGTGCCACGGCGAGCGGTGGCGGTGGTGCCACGGCGAGCGGCATCGGTGGTGCCGCGGCAAGCGGCGTTGGTGGTGCCGCGGCAAGCGGCGTTGGTGGTGCCGCGGCGAGCGGCATTGGTGGTGCCGCGGCGAGCGGCGGCGGTGGTGCCGGGGCGAGCGGCGGTGGTGCCGTGGCGAGCGGCGGTGGTGCCGTGGCGAGCGGCGATGGCGCCGCGGCGAGCGATGGTGATGCCGCAGCGAGCGGCGGGGGTTCGGAAGTCGGCGAGGGCGTGCGGCGATCCAGCCGGCGTCCAGTGCCGCCTAAGCGTCTCATAAGTGACATGGGATGACTTTTGTAACGTTTAATGCAACGCATGTAATCGTTCATGTTTCGCTGCAAGGCAACGTATTTAATCGTTCATGTTTCGCCGCGAGCCGCAGTAAGCTGATTGAGTTTTTGTTTAAGAGGGGTAGGGTGTGTATTTAATCGTTCATGTTTCGCTGCGAGCCGCAGTAAGCTGATTGAGTTTTTGTTTAAGAGGGGTAGGGTGTGGTATCCTGGTATGGCCCCTCCTTGCTTTGGCCCTGGAGCCGCCCTTGCTCGCGCATGCGCATCTCAGAGATGCCCTCGTACCCGGACTGGCGGGAAAAAGGGCCAGTCGGCCGGGAGCCGTGGCCTTGCGTGTGCGTGTGCGATTGATCACAGCGCGTTGTCGTGGGACTCGCAATACAGGGATCACCTAGATTCGGGGATAGAATAGAGTCGCCTGTGGAAAATCGAAAAATCTATTAAAAAAAAACACAAGGTGTTCAAAGAACAGCTAAGAAGGTTCACTGAGTTCAAAATACTCATCTTTCAGATTTCTATGAAATACCAGTGATCCAAAATGCCTCCCAAAATACGTCCCTGAAGGCGCCCATGCGCAACCCAAAACTTTGAAAACAAATGTTCAACATGTTTACAAATGGCAGTAAGAAAAGGTGTGAAAGTCGTAGGGTCGTATCTACAACGGTTAGAGAATGGGAACTGATTCCCTTTGAAAGCCGAGTCACGCTGAAACCCCAAACATCCCCCCCCCCCAACGACGCCTGGAGCCGCCCCTGGTGAGCAATTTTTATTGGAAATTTCCCGAAATATGACCAATGAATAGTTAGAAAAAGTCAAGAAGTTTCAAAGCCGTATCTTTAATCGTTTGGGGACAGGAGCGGAAAAACCTCGGGGGGGGGGGGGTCTATTAGACTAATAGACACTAATAGGGTTAACCCTCGCCCGGCTAGGGCAAAATCACTACATGTTCGGGTAGGGGTACGACCCCCCCCCCCTTAGCGTTTCGCCCCTAATTGAGTTAGAGCTTTGATGAAAAAGCGAGCGTGTTGCTTGTGACGAGAGGAAGCCGCTGATACCCGATGTTAAGGCCTTGGGTCATTAGGTGACCTCTGAGGTCATGTCAATGACCCAAAAGTCAAAAATGGTAAATGCGTATAATTTGAATTTTTCTAGCTAGAATCGTGAATGAGCACATATTAATGCTTAATGGGTGCCAAATTTGAAATCAGCGTCACAAAATGTCCTAGAAACTGCCAAATTCCAAAAAGGTCAGGTCGGGTCATCTGAGGTTAGTGGCCTCGGTTGACCTGTGGAAGCCCATGACCCCAGTGGAACATATAATTATGTAAAATGGATCCCAAATTTAAAATCAGCGTCACAAACTGTCCTAGAGACCGCCAGAAGCTAAACAAAAAAGAGTCATCTGAGGTCATTGGAGGTCAATGACCTCGGTTGACCTTTGCAAAGGTCAATCGAGGTCACAATATCAATGGAAACCGCTACTGTCACCTGGAAACACCTGTGCATATGCTCCTAAACAACAAACACTCGGAAACTGCACAAGTTACACACATCGATACTACGGGACGCCAGTTGCTCCAGACTTGACCTTGAGAAACAAGTCATAGGTCACGGGTCATGTGGGTTAGAAGGTTTTAAATTTGGGATGATGACGTCATTATTGAGCTACAGACCGCCGCTGATTGGCTGACAAAGTAGGATTGGTTGGCAAAGTGGCTGTCCGCTCATCAGCGGCGGCACTAGCCTAGACCCCATTTTGCAAATGGGAAATTAAATTGTTTAAAAACGGCCAAGATTTTGGGAAAATGACCTTAGTATTTTCGACATTTCAATAACGGCCAAAGATAATGGCTATCTCAGCTGAAAACCAATACAAAGGTGAAACATTCCCTGAGGGAATAGTCCACCTTTAACATGGAGTTTTGAACTGAGATAGCAGATTTGTAGAGCAGATCGAAACATGGGTTGTGTGAAAGAATTACCTCCCTACGTTAAGTAATTTCGACACAGGAGTCAGGACTAGTTTCATTGGTCATTTTCCGAAGTTTCGGGTTCGCGAAACTTCGCCGGTACCCGCTGACGTCAGAATTTTGTCATACGCAGATGCATACGTCATACGCCGCAAACTAGCCGTCGCATTGCCATTAGTAAATAGTACCGATTATGAATAGATTACCATCGGGACGGGGATTGAGTTAGTATTTGTATTTAAAAGTTAGGTTACCTTGTTTTTAACGGCTTTTAACCGTGGGTTCCGTCTCAGTGTCGGGATCAGAGGCCCGGGGACCGAAAACACGAAATTGCTGTATCAGCGTGTGCGGCCATGAGGGCTGTGGAGTCGATCAAATTTTAGCAACTTCGACTCCGACTCCGGCCTGAACAAAATCGACTCCGATTCTGACTCCGACTCCGACTCCAACTCCGACTCCGACTCCGACTCCAACTCCGACTCCGACCTATATCCCTTATCCAACCGCATGCTAAAACAATATCTCCAATGTCATCGATTTGTTCCGTTTGACTTTATTATAAACAGTATGGAGAACAATGCTACGCCGCCCGAGCACAGCACATTTTTCATTAATATTTTTCGGGTCTCATCGTAAATTTGCTCACTGAGTAAACAACATTACCTGTGACGTGGGTAGCTACCTGTGACGTGGGTAGCTACCTGTGACGTGGGTAGCTACCTGTGACGTGGGTAGCACATCAAAGCAAACACCACGATGTATGCGGTGCGGTTGTTGATTCCGTCGGAACTGCAAGATTCGCACGTATCTCATTAATTTCGCAAGGGAGTTTGCTTGCATGCGCTTGGAGCGATCAATGCCATAACTGCAACCCGCGAAACGGGCACCGAGCGGCGAGCGCAGCCAGCCGCCGCCGGCCCAGCTTGCAGCAGCTAAGCTTCAGCCTTTGGGGGGGGGGGGAGGGAGTGGTTCTCGCCCACCCCGTAGTCCAGCCTATAGCTATATGCCGCCGCGGGTGGGGAGGAGAACCACTCCCCTCCGGGGCGGGGAACCGAATGACTTGCGCCAGTAGCCAGACTCGAAAAAAGCTTCAGCCCCAGCTCGTTCAAGCTCGTCTTCGCTGGAGCCACTTCTGCTCCCGGATCCTGCGCTGTCTTAGGCCAGTCAGTGCGCCGCTCTCCGCCGCCTCGCCTCCGGCAACCAAGTCTACTAGTGGATTTCCCAAAATCATTAGGGGTGCTCAATGGCGGATGTAAGGGTGCCATGCCCCTAAACGACTGAAATCGACCGAAAATTAGCATCTTTTCTGATTTTTAAGGAAATCTAAACAACCTAAAAAAGTCAAGTTTGTTTTAAACATAGTTAAATGCACAAGCGAGCTAGATCCTTGGTGGCCGTGCCACAGCCACTGGCCAGTGTTTGGCTGAACACTTCAAAACTCACAGGACGTAATCAAGCCATAGATACCTACGACCCTGCTATCTCGGATTTGTTTTTGTATATCGATGACCTAAGGTCTGGTCAGTTTGGTGACCTTTCTATTAAAATGCGGTGCTGGCGAAAGAATGTTGTACTGGTTCTAGCCCGGGCAGAGGGTATATCATCGGCCAATCAGCTTGCAGCTGGTGTTAGCAAGCGAATCGCCGGCCGCCGGTTGGCACATCTCCAATGCGAGTATATCTTTACGCGACTACTTTCGAATCTGATTGGCTGAACCATTTTTTACATTCGCGTGACGTCAGGACTCTGACTCAGAGAGTATGCATATAGTTTTGATAAACAATACAAATTTACGGCTTTCTGTCCTGAATCGGCGCGATATAAGGCCATTTTTGAGAATATAAAAATAAATTGTATTAAAAATATAATCAAATCGTGTTGGGTAAAACATTTCCAAGGTGAACTATTTCCTTTAAGAAAAAGTCAACTATGCGGTACCCAATATTTTACATCGTAGGCACTCTTTGACCTCCTGAGGTCAAACGA
>JAXIVJ010007763.1:32500-57500 GCA_036785665.1 Chirona hameri
CATGTCCAGGGGCCCCGTTGAGCCCGCTTAAGGGCGTAAGAACATGCCCAGAGACTTTTAGAGCATGCTCTGGGGCCCATTGAGCCCACTCAGGGGGCCCCAAAACCGGCATAGGGGCCTCTAGAGCATGTCCACTTGTCCAGGGGCCAATTGAGCCCACCTACGGCCTAACAAACCTGCCCAGTGGCCTCTCGAGCATGTCCATGGGCCCATTGAGTATGTTCAGGGGTCTCAAGCCTGGCCAGGGGCCCATTATAGTCTGTTTTGGGGCCTCTTGCCCAGGGGCCATTATAGTTTTCCCAGAGGCCCATCGAGTCTGTTCAGGGGCCTCTCGAACCTGCCCAGGGGCCATTAGAGCCTGCCCAGAGGCCTCTCGAGCTTGCCCAGGGGCCCATTGAGTCTGTTCAGGGGCTTCTCGAACCTGCCCAGGGGCCTCTCGAGCTTACCCAGGGGCCCATTCAATCTGTTCAAGGGCCTCTTGAACCTGCCTAGGAGCCATTAGAGTCTGTTCAGGGGCCTCTCGAGCTTTCCCAATAGTCCATTGATCCTGTTCAGGAGCCTCTTGAACCTGCCCAGGGGCTATTAGAGTCTGATCAGGGGCCTCTCGGCTTGCCAAGGGGCCATTGAGTCTGTTCAGGGCCCTCTCGAGCTTATCCAGAGGCCCATTGAGTCTGTGAACGGGGCTCTCGAGCCTGCCCAGGGGTTGCTAGCCGTTGCCTGGAGCGCCTGTTATAGTTGGAGCGCCTGCTAGCCGTGGTCGGCGCAGTCATAATGAGCGGTAATGTGCTGTGCTCTGACCCGCCTGGTGCAAGGTTTTCTTGGGTTTAAAAATGGTAATTTGATAAGTCTGATCCGTTTTTGAATTCAGGGGGGGGGGGGGGGGGGGCAGGTGGTAGTACAAAACAATTTAACAATTTTCCTCTCAGGAGAGTGTGTGCTGCAATATTTGTCAGCCAGGGGCGTCGCCGACGGGAGGGTCGGGGGGAGGTCTGGGCAAGCTCCCTTCACTTTTAGAAGGCGGGGGAGGGGGGTCGACCCCCCCTTTTGCGGGAAAAATTAACAATTTATCGTAAAAATTGCCTTTGCAGTGCAGTCAAAATCCAGCTATCCTAGTGTCAAAAACTGGAAATTTTCGCGCCGCTTCGCGGCATGACATAAGTTTCGCAATTGCTTATACAAATTTGGAAAATGGGAAAAAGAATTTCAGTCAGTGTCTGGCAGAGGCTCTCCTTGGCGGGAATTGCTGGCCCCAGTGCCCATTCCCTTCATAAAATATTCACTTTTAAGTTTCAAGCAGGCTACATGTTGAACTAGTTTGCCGAGTTCCGAAAAAGGCGACGCGAACGCAAAGACGAGGAGATCGGGACCCGGAAGCTGCTCCAGCGGTGCCCAATTTGCTGGCCCGAAGAGCTAATAGTGGGAACAGGCCAGGACCATCTCCCCAAGCCATCTCATCTCACGGTCTGGTTCCAATATTAACATTTCGTTTTCCAGGACGTAAAATTAACATTTTCACGCCGCTTCGCGGCGTCACATCGGTAGTCATCGTCATAACGAAGCCATAGTCATCATCATCGGTTCGTCGTAACGCTAAATTGAATGAATAGCATTTTTAGCTTATTATCCGAGCTACAAGGCCCACCGCCTATATTTATGGGTTTTATCAGGCAAAACCGTAAAAATTTCGCGCCGCTTCGCGGCGCTAACTAACAAGTACATACCTACCTACTATAACATGAAAATCCACATAAAAAATGCTGCAAAGGCTTAAATACACGTATCAAAATGGGGGTACATTTTTCGTCATTTCAGCCGCCCCACACTCAAAAGCCGACCCCACCTGTTGTCAGCTAAGATATGTTTTCTCTCCTGTACGTAACAATACAAATTAGTAATGAGCTCAGTACAATGACTACTGAGGGTCCTGGTCCATTCCAACTCATCAAAAGTAAACGAAGATTTTTTTTTTAAAAGGGGGCCTCACAAAATAAAGTGGCCGAAATCCGTAGAGTTTTTCATATCCAGGGGTATTTTTTTGGGGTGGGGGGCCTCTCCCAGGGGCTTGCCCCCCCCCTTTCTGAAGGTCTGGCTGCGCCCCTGTGTAGGTATGGCGATAAAATTGGGCTATTGGGTACCTAAGTTTGTATGACAATGCTGCCTTGCCTACCTAGTCTCAAGGGCTCAGCGCCGCCCCTGTCTCTAAGGCGAGTCTATCCTTAACTAGTCTATCCTTAACTTCCATATAGAGTCTATCCTTAACTTTCGAATCTGATCTGGCTAAATCTGGCTGAACCATTTTTTTATTCGCGTAACGTCAGGACTCTGACTCAGAGAGTATGCAGGCACGTAGCCAAGGGGAGGGCGGCGGGGGCGCCCCCCCCCCCCCCCCTGGAGGACAGGAGGGCCCTTTTTGGCGCGCGAGGGCCCTTTTCGGCGCGCACAGCGCGCCGAAAAGGGCCGACGATACCGCGCGAAGCGCGGTTTCATAGGCTCTTTACTACACGAAGCGTAGTCTTTAGAGAGTTTAGAGGACTTCAGAAGCCCTTTAGGCCCACCAGGGCCCTCTCTGAAAGACCAGAGGGCCCCTTGGACGTTCAAAATAGCCCTGTGCATGTCAGATGGGCCCCTGGCCAGACCGAAAGGGCCCCTGAGCGGGTCAGAGGGCCCCCTGAGCACGTCGAATGGGCCCCCTGAACACGTCGAATGGGCCCCCTGAACACGTCGAATGGGCCCCCTGTGCAGGTGAGAGGGGCCCTGACCAGACCGAAAGGGCCCCTAGGTGGGTCAAAGAGCCCATGAACATGCCGTGAGCCCCTAGCCAGCACGGAGGGGCCCCAGGGCAGGTCGGAGGGCCCTCGGAGCATGTCGCAAGGCGACACAACAGCCAGTGCAGTCCCTTGCTAGGTCGGAAGGGCCCCTTAGAAGGTTAAAAGGCCCCTGGAGAGACCAGAGGGCCCCTGGAAAGTTAAAGGGCCCCTGCGCGGATCGGAGGGGCCCCTGACCAGACCGAAAGGACCCCTGGGCGGGTATGAAGGGCCCTGAACATGCCGAAGTGGCCCCTGGCCAGCACGGAGGGGCTCCAGGGAAGGTCGGAGGGCCCCTTGAGCATGTCGGCAGGGCGACAAAGCAGCCAGCGCAGGCCGACCAGAAGAGTCGCTGGGCCGATCGGAGGGGCTCCTGGACAAGTCAGAGGGGCCCCTGGCTAGACTGAAAGGGTCCCTGGGCCGGTCGGAAGGCCCCTTGAACATGCCGGATGAGTTCCTAGCCAGAATGGAGGGGCCCCTGGGCAGGTTGGAGGGGCCCCTGAGCAGGGGCGGCGGATTGCGGGGGCAGGGTACCCAAAATTCCCCCCCAGTCGAAAATCCTGGGGGGCAAAGGGTAGTTTTGCCCCCCTCCCCCCCCCCCAGATTTTAGCCTGCTCAATCTGGGGGGCAACATGACCCTTCCTCTCCCCAGGATTTTCATTTGAGGGGTTTTTGGGTACCCTGCGCCCCGCAATCCGCCGCCCCTGTCCCTGAGCATGTCGGCAGGGCGACAAAGCAGCCAGTGCAGTCCCTGGCCAGGTCGGAAGGACCTCTGAACAGGCCGAATGGGCCCTTTGACACACACGAGGGGCTTCTTGGAAGTTTAGAGGAGTTTCTGGTGAGACCGGAAGGGTCAAAGCACGTAGAGATCCCAGATGAAGATTAAATACAAAGAGGACTTACTCCACAATACAAATATTAAAAGCGGAGCTTTCGGGTATATTGTAACACCCTTCGTCAGGGTGCTACAATATACCTGAAAGATCCGATTTAATTTTTTCCTGTAGAGTAAGCCCTCTTGGTATTAGATATATCACCCACTCCACATCATGTCTTTTCGCTTCGCGGATCCCAGATGAGTCCCTGAACAGGTCGGAAGGGCGTAGAAAAGGTCAGAGGGCCCCCTAGACGATCTGAAGGGACCTTGGGCCTTTCAACAGTAAGAATACAGTTGTACAGGGAATCAAACTCAAAATTTTTGCGCCGCTCCGCGGCGCAATTTAGCTACAAATTCAATTATATACGGGTTAGGAAAAAATCGGTCAGTTTTTCGGCGCATTTATGTGTTATGTTGCTACTTTCCTATATTATTGGGCAAAATAGTTCACTTTAGCACTTTTTCCCCGCACTTTTAAATGCACAATATAGCAATTTTAGAGGTCCGCACCATACGCAATGCGACGCATTGATGAGAAAGCAACCCAGGGCATAAAACTCAAAATGTTCGCGCCGCTCCGCGGCGCAATTTGTTTAAGAGTTCCAGGTCTTGAGCTTAAAAAAATATTCCAAGTTGGTATAGCTGATTCCAAAGTTGCTGTGGCAGTTTGCTAACTCCAGCTCCTAAACGTACGTATGGCCCATGCCATACCTGCCATACTGCATTTGCGAGCCTTGTAACGTGCCTTTTCATCCGTTTTTTTTTTGTTGGGGGGGGGGGGGGCTTTCAACGCTTGGGAAGGGGCCCTTTCAACGTTTGGGAAGGGGCCCTTTCGAGGCGCCGCCGCCGCCGCCCCCCCCCCCCCCTGGATGAAATCCTGGCTACGTGCCTGAGAGTATGCATATAGTTTTGATAAACAATAATAATGTACGGCCTTCTGTCCTGAATCGGCACGATATAAGGCCATTTTTGATAATATAAAAAGAAATTGTATTACAAAATATTATAAAATCGTGTTTGGGAAAATTTTCCAAGGTGAACTATCACCTTCCTATGAACTATCATCAAGCATCACCTTCCAAGTTTGAAGAATTTGCTGCTAGCAAAAGGGAATAGTTTGCATCTTTCGATGACCCGCGTTAAAGCGTTTCTCTCCCCTGTACGTTATCGGTCATGACCGACCCCTCTCGCCGCCCGGCAGGACATCGTCTCGTTCCAGCCGATGATCGCCCTCGTCACCTCTAAGCCGATGATCGCCCTCGTCACCTCTAATTCGCAGTGAAGAGTAGGCATGGTCGGCAGCAGGGTGGAAATGAAAAATTCCGGATTTCGAAAACTGCGAGGGTGGATTCGTAGGAAGTAAGCAATTCTGAGCAACTTTCCTATCTTCAGGTTTTTTATTTGATTAAATCCTGACTACTTTAAATCCATTTTTCGGCAACATGTTCGGGCGGCCATGACCGACAGCACCACAGTAGGCAACACGGACATTGGAAACGGCAATCATGTACTATTGCACGTACACTACTGATGAAATCAAACTGAATGCACCACCAACAGTCATTTCTAGACATTTCGATTTCTGAACCAGAATCATATGAATCAGAGGGCCCACTCTGACCTGAAGCACAGGCGGGCCCTTCGGTCCCACCTGGGCTCCAAGTGCCCTGGGGGAGGGGGGAGATATGTTGGCCCCAGTCATGGGCCTTTGGGGGCTAGGGGCATGGCCCACATGGCCCCCTTGCGACCGCCACTAGTCTCAGGAGCCCTCTGTCGGTCTCAGAGGCTCTCTGTTGGTCTGGGGTGGCCCTGTGTCGGTCTGGGGCCCTTGGTCGGCCTGAGGGGTCCTCTGTCGGCCCGAGGGGTCCTCTGTCGGCCCGAGGGGCCCTCTGTCGGCCCGAGGGGCCCTCTGTCGGCCTGAGGAATCTTATATCGGCCTGAGAGGTCCTCTGGCCGCCTGATGTGGCCCTTGACCAGCTTGAGGGGCCCTTGGTCTGCCTAAGGGGGCCCTTTGTGAGCCTCAGGGGGTCCTCTGTCGGCCTGAGAGGACCCTCTGTCAGCCTGAGGAGACCCTCTGACTGCCTGAGGGGCCCTCTGTCAGCATGATGGACCCTCTGTTGGCCTGAGGGGGGCCTCTGTTGACCCGTGGGGGCCTTCGGTCAGCTTGAGGGGGCACCCGTTTGGCTTGAGACCTCAGTCGGCCTAAGGGGCTCTAGGTCGGCTTGAGGGGCCCTAAGTGTGAATCTGCATACATATTCAGTGCGCATGACCATACACGAATTCAGCCAATTGGTTGTAACAGCGATTCACCCATCATCGGCGCTTGCTGGTCCGTTGAACGGCTTGCTTGTCCGTTGTCGTATCCGGGAAAGACGCTTACTCGTCTTTCCCGGATACGACATATCGCGTGCTGACCGGAAGTTCGCGCCGAAGGGTCATGGCGGCGTTGCAATCTTGTGCCGTTCCGGTATCACGACTAAGAAGATTAGCGTGCCAGTATCGACCAACGCGACGTGCAAGCTTGAATCTCTCTGGAACGTGTTTAAGTGGGGACGCCATACCGTTGTTGTGGGGGCCGTGTACCGGATACCTCGCCATACGACGGCTGCTCTAGATGTCGATTTCGACTGCCTGGACATGCAGTATCAACATATTCTAGTCAATCATCCCGGCTGTGCTGTCATCATCATCGGCGATCTTAACTGTAATCTACTTGCTGACTCATCTCATCTGCCTTTTAGGAAACTCGCCGATTTTATGTCATCGTACTCCCTGACACAGGTCATCTCCGAGCCTACTTACACGTCCGGTAGCCTTTTAGATGTGTTTATCGTCAATCGAGGCATTCTTAAGTGTGTCGGTACCCGTTTCTGTCATTTTAGCCCACATAGGTTCATTAGGATGGTTTGTAACGTGCCCCGCCCGCGCTCGACCCCGATGATCGTCCGAGCTAGGATTTTACGCAATGTCAACCTGATGTTTTCCATCATGACCTGCAGTCGTGCGATTGGAGTGGCGTGTTTACAGCCGACAGCGTCACCGACATGTGGGACGTATTCTCCGCAAACCTAGGTGCTGTCCTCGACCGCCACGCCCCCTACAAGGACGTCAAAATACGGAACCCCGCTGCGCCACCTGTAACTGATAGGACCCGTATCCTGATGGCTAAGAGAGCACAGATTCTGCGAACTGACGGACACGGATCCGATACTTACAGAGAGGCCAACAGGGCAGTCAAGTCCGCCATCCGGGCGGATAGGATAGCAGACACTAACGCTCGGATTCAGTCTGACGGGCCCGGCTCGGTGTGGCGTAACATTCGCCACACGGTCAGCGGGAAGAGGGCCGGCCCGAGCGTGTCCCCAGCTGTCGGCGCCGAGACGCTGAACGAGTTTTTTTGTTAACGTAGGCCCGAGAGTGGCTGCCGAGGTGGCTAGCCGAGGTGACGCACCGGATGTCCCAGTCCGTCTGCCCAGAGTTGGGGCTTGCGCCTTCAGCCTACAGCCTATCACACTCATGCAGCTCCACCACACTGTGTTTACTATGCGCAGCACATCGGCGAGTGGGCCTGATGGTTTCTGCATTCGTATTTTCAAACTGGCTTTTAACGTCATCGGCTCCATCCTTTTGCATATCATCAACGCAAGTATCACTCGAAAAGAAATCCCACTTGTCTGGAAACATGCCCTCGTCCATCCAGTTTTCAAGTCAGGTGACTCAGAGAACCCGTCCAACTATCGACCCATTTCACTAGTTCCGGTCATCTCCAAAATCGTGGAAAAGTTCGTCCAGACCCAACTGCACAGTTTCCTCTCTACTAATCACCTTCTGACTCCAACCCAGCACGGATTCAGACCGCGCCACTCCACGGAAACCGACCTTCTCAGCATCTCGGACCGTGCGCTCTCGGCCATGGATCAGAGCCAAATTTCGATTCTTTCCCTTACTCTGATTCCCTTACTCTGATTGATCTGAGTAAGGGATTTGACGTCATCAGCCACTCCAAATTGATATCCAAATTGCAGCTTCACTGCATCGAGACAAGCTGGTTCGAAAATTATCTCTCTGGGCACACTCAAAGCGTAAGTTTCACTGATTCGGCCAACAACAAACAGATCTCGGACCCGCGACCTATCGACCAAGGGGTCTTCCAGGGATCCTCACTGGGGCCCCTGCTCTTCACTATCTTCACAAATGACCTCAGCCTTCACGCAGCTGGAGCATTTGTTGTCCAGTACGCCGACGACACCCAAATTCTCGTTTCTGGCCCTAAATCTGACTTGCCCGGTCTCATCGCCCGTCTAGAATCAGTCCTGGCCTCACTGGATGACTATTTCTGTGCAAATGGTCTGAAGGTGAACGAAACTAAGTTTGAACTGCTCCCGATCGGAACGCGTCAAAATCTCCGCACCTTACCGGCATTCACTGTTAAATTCCGCGACGTCGCGCTTACTCCGTGCAGTGAGGCAAAGCATCTGGGGGTGATATTCGACCGCTGCCTCAACTGGGACTCCCACGTGACCTTCGTCAGCCAGAAATGCATGGGCATCTTGGCGGGAATAGCTCAGCTCCGTCACCAGCTTCCACCTGAGATCCTGCCCATCATCGTATCCGCACTGGTCTTTTCTCACATTCGGTACTGCCTCACTATCTTTGGAAACGGTTCGGCTAAAAATCTCGCAGCAGTTCAAAAGATCATCAACTTTGCCGCTCGCATAATCTCAGGAAAAAGGAAGTTTGACCCCATCTCGGCTGCTAGGGAAGAGCTAGGCTGGCTCACGTCTGCGGACTTATTTTATCACCAGACTTTGGCCTCACTTCATCGGATCCGCGTCACCGGTCAACCAGAGTATCTGGCTTCGCAGTTTTACACGAACCGAGAGCGTGCTGATCGTGTGCGCAGTACTAGGCAAGACCATCTGCTCAGTCTGCCTCGCATCACCGGCTCTGCTGCGGGCAAGCGTCAGTTTGTGTATCGCGCAGCTAAGCTCTACAATGAGCTGCCACCTGAACTTGCGACCGTGTCAGTGGCGTCGTTCAAACGTACGCTGAAGAAGCGCCTGCTACCGACGAAGGAGTAGAGCGACGAATCTATTGTATATGTACCTGACTGGGAATATGTGCGTGTGAATGATATTCTATCCACTGTTTTTATACACCCTACGTTTCTTGACTCGGGATTAGGAATAGCCCCCGGGCCTCGGTCCATTAGAGGGGATAATCCCACGATGTACAATAAATAAACAATAAATAAATAAACGGCAGCCGAGTGTTCTGAGGACCAAACATGCTTTCAAAAAGTGGATTTAAGGTAGTCAGGAATTCATTTTCTCAAAAACCGAAAATGCAAACGTTTTTCAGAATTGGGTGGGTATTGGTTCCATACCGATCCACCCTCGCAATTGGCAAAATCGGAGATGAATTCTGACGACCATGCCTAGTGGAGAGGGGACTAACGCGCAGTGGAGGGGAGGGGGGGGGGGTCACTTTAGTGCCCCCTAAGATCTCCGGAAGTGTGAGAGCTAGAACGATCAAACTTAAAGGAAATAGTTCACCTTCAACATGGGTTTTGAACTGAAATAACAGTTTTGTAGCACGCGTTGAGAAATCCTTATCTGGAACTTGTCTTGGCTGAAAAGACTCTCCAGCCGAGGATATTTGACTTTTTGGCGAAGGAATACGGCGCATATATGATGTACCGTACCGTCTGAAAGTGCCAGCACTGCCATGGAGCATGCGCAGACCAATAACGCACACCATAAAATCAATAATTTACAACCTTCTGTCCTGAATTGGCGCGATGTAGGACCATTTTTAAACAGAAAAAAAGAAACTGCATTAAAAAATATAATAAAATCGTGTTCTGAAGAAAAAAATCCGAAGGTGAACTATTTCCTTTGAAGGTTAAGTAGGTGCCATGATGATCTACATTTGCTACATTTGCACTGTGAACTTGATTATGTGCAAGTTTCGTAGCTCTAAATTTATATCTTCTTAAAAAATGGCCATCGGCCATCATCGAAACGGCCATCATCGAAAAACATGATGGCCGTCCAGTTTCTGTGCGGCTGCTGCTATCAGCGCGCACGAGCGGTTTTGTCGAATTGCTATTGGTCGGCGCTTACGATATGCTAGCAGTTTAATCGATAGTTGCAGTGCTTCTAGTAGCGGAAGCCCTCTGGAGTCTACCCGATAACCTTTTGCTCCCAGCAAGTTCCTGGAGTCTGGAATATCTCAGCAACTAGGGCGAATCTGGAGAAACGAAGTCATGGGTCAATTCAGAAAGTTAT
This sequence comes from Chirona hameri, assembly GCA_036785665.1. Taxonomy (NCBI): domain Eukaryota; kingdom Metazoa; phylum Arthropoda; class Thecostraca; order Balanomorpha; family Balanidae; genus Chirona; species Chirona hameri. The sequence continues at coordinate 42,472 of JAXIVJ010007763.1, forward strand.
GTTCTATAGACCAGTGTCAATAACCCCAAATAAGCGATGTGAGTAGGCCCACTCCCTTTAATAAAACGCTATACCTCTATACAGTTCTACCTTGCATCTCACGTTCCAAAGCACATAGTTAATGCACATTAGTACACACTTCCTGCCTTTGAAACGAAGCTATGGATCAAATTACTGATTATCAATCAAACCGAGAATCACCCTCCGTTAAAGGCGGGATAACACCAGGACGTCATATGAGTCATATGAGAGCCATCAATACATTGGTGATTACGTGCGAGCGCTTCGAGCTCGCTCGTTCTTCGGTGAAGTAGGAGAAACGTCGGAATATATGAGCGGCCGGGCCCGGCCCGTGGCGACGCTTTTCAGAAGCTCATATCTCTGTAATTGCACGTCTGATTGACAAGGGGGCTTCTTTGCTGAGTAGCCTCATCCGCCCTATATCCCTGTTTGAGACCAGTCCCGACTCACGTGGGTGACTATCACTGCGCGTGGTGCGTGCCGCGTGAGGGGTGTCAGGCGCGGATCCAGGATTTCGGTCAGGGGGGCATACAAAAAGTTGCGCCCTACGGGCGCGTTTGTATGGCGCGACATGGCCACAACCCGGGCTCAGGGGGGCCTAGCCCCCCCCCCCCCCCCCTGGATTCGCGCCTGGGTGTTGAAAAGTGCTTTCTCGTAAAAACTCCGCAACGGCTTGGCCGATTGTGTGCAAATTTGGTGTGTGGTTATGGACGCATCAGCCCCCAGCTTCGCACAAGTCAGGGGTGGGGTGCCTCTGCACGTGAGGACGTGCACACCTCTATTCTGTATCTCAGGAACGGTTGAGCCGATTGTGTTCAAATTTGGAGTGTGGTTAGGGACCCCTCCGCCGCTGTCTTCCCACAAGTCAGGGGACTCTGCACGTGCGCAAGTGCGCACCTCTTTGTGTATCTCAGAAACTACTTGCCTGATCGAGCTGAAATGTGGTGTGGTGTCAGGCAACATTACTAGGAAAGCAGCACCATTATGCGTGCGCATATCAACCGCACCATACATTTCCTTCGCGCTCTCGTTCATCGCCAACTACGGCGCCTTACTGGTTATTATTGTTATTGAAAAATCCTTTGGTGTTTTTGCTTACCGTTCACAGTATTGATTTACTTATTCATTTACTGGCAATGTTTGGGGTTGTAATATTCATAATTGGGGTTGTAATTTTTGAGGATGCAGTTGAAGCTACAACCCTGAAAGTATATAAAGTTCCACCCATGCACTGAACTGCAGCACCTTCTGCTGCCCCACTGAACTGCAGCACCCTCTGCTTCCCCACTGAACTGCTTCGCTGACTGCGCCTCTAACAGCACCCTCTGCTGCCCCACTGAACTGCAGCACCCTCTGCTGCCCCACTGAACTGCAGCACCCTCTGCTGCCCCACTGAACTGCTGCGCTGACTACGCCTCTAACAGCACCTTCTGCTGCCCCACTGAACTGCAGCACCCTCTGCTGCCCCACTGAACTGCAGCACCCTCTGCTGCCCCACTGAACTGCTGCGCTGACTACGCCTCTAATAGCACCTTCTGCTGCCCCACTGAACTGCAGCACCCTCTGCTGCCCCACTGAACTGCTGCGCTGACTACGCCCCTAACAGCACCCTCTGCTGCCCCACTCAACTGCAGCACCCTCTGCTTCCCCACTGAACTGCAGCACCCTCTGCTGCCCCACTCAACTGCAGCACCCTCTGCTTCCCCACTGAACTGCAGCACCCTCTGCTGCCCCACTGAACTGCTGCGCTGACTACGCCCCTAACAGCACCCTCTGCTGCCCCACTGAACTGCAGCACCCTCTGCTGCCCCACTCAACTGCTGCGCTGACTATGCCTCTAACAGCACCCTCTGCTGCCCCACTGAACTGCAGCACCCTCTGCTGCCCCACTGAACTGCAGCACCCTCTGCTTCCCCACTGAACTGCTGCGCTGACTACGCCTCTAACAGCACCCTCTGCTGCCCCACTGAACTGCAGCACCCTCTGCTTCCCCACTGAACTGCAGCACCCTCTGCTTCCCCACTGAACTGCTGCGCTGACTACGCCTCTAACAGCACCCTCTGCTGCCCCACTCAACTGCAGCACCCTCTGCTGCCCCACTGAACTGCAGCACCCTCTGCTTCCCCACTGAACTGCTGCGCTGACTACGCCTCTAACAGCACCCTCTGCTACCCCACTGAACTGCAGCACCCTCTGCTGCCCCACTGAACTGCTGCGCTGACTACGCCCCTAACAGCACCCTCTGCTGCCCCACTGAACTGCTGCACCCTCTGCTGCCCCACTGAACTGCAGCACCCTCTGCTTCCCCACTGCACTGCTGCGCTGACTACGCCTCTAACAGCACCCTCTGCTGCCCCACTGAACTGCAGCACCCTCTGTTGCCCCACTGAACTGCTGCGCTGACTACGCCTCTAACAGCACCCTCTGCTGCCCCACTGAACTGCAGCACCCTCTGTTGCCCCACTGAACTGCTGCGCTGACTACGCCTCTAACAGCACCCTCTGCTGCCCCACTGAACTGCAGCACCCTCTGTTGCCCCACTGAACTGCTGCGGTGACTACGCCTCTAACAGCACCCTCTGCTGCCCCACTGAACTGCAGCACCCTCTGTTGCCCCACTGAACTGCAGCACCCTCTGCTTCCCCACTGAACTGCTTCGCTGACTGCGCCTCTAACAGCACCCTCTGCTGCCCCACTGAACTGCAGCACCCTCTGCTGCCCCACTCAACTGCAGCACCCTCTGTTGCCCCACTGAACTGCTGCGCTGACTACGCCTCTAACAGCACCCTCTGCTGCCCCACTGAACTGCTGCACCCTCTGCTGCCCCACTGAACTGCAGCACCCTCTGCTTCCCCACTGAACTGCTGCGCTGACTACGCCTCTAACAGCACCCTCTGCTGCCCCACTGAACTGCAGCACCCTCTGTTGCCCCACTGAACTGCTGCGCTGACTACGCCTCTAACAGCACCCTCTGCTGCCCCACTGAACTGCAGCACCCTCTGCTGCCCCACTCAACTGCAGCACCCTCTGCTTCCCCACTGAACTGCAGCACCCTCTACTGCCCCACTGAACTGCAGCACCCTCTGCTGCCCCACTCAACTGCAGCACCCTCTGCTGCCCCACTCAACTGCAGCACCCTCTGCTGCCCCACTCAACTGCAGCACCCTCTGCTGTCCCACTGAACCGCAGCACCCTCTGCTGCCCCACTCAACTGCCGCTCTGACTACGCCTCTAACAGCGCCCTCTGCTGCCCCACTGAACTGCTGCGCTGACTACGCCCCTAACAGCACCCTCTGCTTCCCCACTGAACTGCAACACCCTCTGCTGCCCCACTCAACTGCAGCACCTTCTGCTTCCCCACTGAACTGCAGCACCCTCTGCTGCCCCACTGAACTGCAGCACCCTCTGCTTCCCCACTGAACTGCAGCACCCTCTGCTGCCCCACTGAACTGCAGCATCCTCTGCTGCCCCACTGAACTGCAGCACCCTCTGCTGCCCCACTGAACTGCAGCACCCTCTGCTGCCCCACTCAACTGCAGCATCCTCTGCTGCCCCACTGAACTGCAGCACCCTCTGCTGCCCCACTGAACTGCTGCGCTGACTACGCCCCTAACAGCACCTTCTGCTGCCCCACTGAACTGCAGCACCCTCTGCTTCCCCACTGAACTGCTGCGCTGACTACGCCTCTAACAGCACCCTCTGCTGCCCCACTGAACTGCAGCACCCTCTGCTTCCCCAGTGAACTGCAGCACCCTCTGCTTCCCCACTCAACTGCAGCACCCTCTGCTTCCCCCTGAACTGCTGCGCTGACTACGCCCCTAACAGCACCTTCTGCTTCCCCACTGAACTGCAGCACCCTCTGCTGCCCCACTGAACTGCTGCGCTGACTACGCCCCTAACAGCACCCTCTGCTGCCCCACTGAACTGCAGCACCCTCTGCTTCCCCACTGCACTGCAGCACCCTCTGCTGCCCCACTGAACTGCTGCGCTGACTACGCCCCTAACAGCACCCTCTGCTGCCCCACTGAACTGCAGCACCCTCTGCCTCCCAACTGAACTGCTGCGCTGACTACGCCTCCAACAGCACCCTCTGCTGCCCCACTGAAATGCAGCACCCTCTGCTGCCCCACTGAACTGCTGCGCTGACTACGCCCCTAACAGCACTCTCTGCTGCCCCACTCAACTGCAGCACCCTCTGCTGCCCCACTGAACTGCTGCGCTGACTACGCCTCTAACAGCACCCTCTGCTGCCCCACTGAACTGCAGCACCCTCTGCCGCCCCACTGAACTGCAGCACCCTCTGCTTCCCCACTGAACTGCTGCGCTGACTACGCCTATAACAGCACCCTCTGCTTCCCCACTGAACTGCAGCGCCCTCTGCTTCCCCACTGAACTGCTTCGCTGACTACGCCTCTAACAGCACCCTCTGCTGCCCCACTGAACTGCAGCACCCTCTGCTGCCCCACTGAACTGCTGCGCTGACTACGCCTCTAACAGCACCCTCTGCTGCCCCACTCAACTGCAGCACCCTCTGCTGCCCCACTGAACTGCAGCACCCTCTGCTTCCCCACTTAACTGCTGCGCTGACTACGCCTCTAACAGCACCCTCTGCTTCCCCACTGAACTGCAGCACCCTCTGCTTCCCCACTGAACTGCTGCGCTGACTACGCCTCTAACAGCACCCTCGGCTTCCCCACTGAACTGCAGCACCCTCTGCTTCCCCACTGAACTGCTGCGCTGACTACGCCTCTAACAGCACCCTCTGCTTCCCCACTGAACTGCAGCACCCTCTGCTTCCCCACTGAACTGCTGCGCTGACTACGCCTCTAACAGCACCCTCTGCTGCCCCACTGAACTGCAGCTCTGACTACGCCCCTAACAGCACCCTATGCTGCCCCACTGAACTGCAGCACCCTCTGCTGCCCCACTGAACTGCTGCACCCTCTGCTTCCCCACTCAACTGCAGCACCTTCTGCTGCCCCACTGAACTGCTGCGCTGACTACGCCTCTAACAGCACCTTCTGCTGCCCCACTGAACTGCATCACCCTCTGCTTCCCCCTGAACTGCTGCGCTGACTACGCCTCTAACAGCACCCTCTGCTGCCCCACTGAACTGCTGCACCCTCTGCTGCCCCACTGAACTGCAGCACCCTCTGCTGCCCATTCAACTGCCGACTGGTGGCGCCTCTGCCGCCCGTCTGCCGATTTCGATGGCCCGCCGCCACTATCACCACCAACGCCGCCGCCGCCGCCGCCGCCGACGCCGAGGCCGCTTCCAGTGCAGTGGACGTCGTACATACGGGTTCGGAGCCTCGCACCGCCAACACACAATAAGGTGAGCTCCCCAGCTGCACAGTCCGTCCCCCCACCCCCCATCGCAACACGCCAACTGTGCCAGACAGAGCTGTTTCTAGCAGAGGTTAGATGTGGAATCCCTCCTCTTCTTTACCTATATGTCCGGTGTCCCATGTCTGTTGCGCTACTTTGTAAATACTGTACATTGACATGGGCAAGTAGCAAGTTGTCCTCAAGGTTTGTTGGAAGCACACTCTTGTGTTTTGAGTCACTCTCTGTTTAAGTGCACGTGCACTTTGATTTTTTGTCCCTACTTATGTCGCTACTAACTTCGAAACAGTGGCCACTCCGTTATATATGACCTCATTGACCATTTTCTGAAATCATTTGCCCTGGGGTTTTATGGAACTATTAAAATTGCATGTGGCTGATTGCTAAATTAATGTTAATAGACCGTATAGGTATTAAGCATGTTATGTCAGCTCTCGTTTGGCATTAAAGCTGCCAAATCGATTTTAAGAGCACCTTTAAACTTGGCGTCCACCTGTTGGTAATAGCGTCATTTTATTTATCGGGACGCCTCCCAGCGAGGCGCCTTATCCTCCCAGCGTGACGAAAGGTCCCCTCCCAGCCAGAGGCAAGGGCATCGCCACTTTCCGAAAGAGTTGGCCTGCCGCGAACACTGGTTTGTATCTGGGCGGCGGACGGCGGGATGCCTGTGGCCGTGACGCGTCTGCTGTCAGGGGGACGCGCCGTCGGGTGGGGCGCGGTTCCGGTGCTCCGCGGCGGCGCCATCGAAGTGCCGAGGCCAGAGGGTGGCGCCCCGCTCAGCCGGAATGGCTCGGGCTGTCGCGCCTGGCCGCCATGTTGGAGCGCCGAACCCCCGGACGCAGTCGCGTGAGGTAGTGCGTGCGGTGTGTCGGGGGTTGTTAGGGGTTGCAATCCCGAACCAGTATCTCGGCAACCACGAGTCGCACGGACACGGTACAAACAGATGTGTAGAGAAATGATCGGCCCGGAGTATGCACTATCAAATCCAAGTAGCAATCAAATCCGTCCAATACCCACCCAAAATGTATTCATATTTACAAGCATGAAGCTTATAATGACAGGTTTAATCAAACGCGTCCGACCCCTCCATTCATATTCCTCGCCGTCGCCACCCCTCGCCCATCCCGGCGTTCCAGCATGGCGGCCGGCCGCGACCGCTCTCAGGCACCCTTGTCCCTTCCAGTTGTTATTGAGTTCAGTGGCTGAGGCGCGTCTCCGGCCCGGCCGCAAGCTTACAACCATGCTACGCAATTCGCACCGCCCGCCGGTTTCGAGCGCTGATTGGTCCATACGCTCTGTGGGCGACGTCACAGCCACGGCGCTTGCACTCTGGGCGCTGATTGGTCAGTACGCTGAACTAGCCGTTAGTCGGAGCCGCACGTTACGAGACTCCCTTGGAAGCATGAGCGAGTCTACGCACCAGCGCTTGTTGCCTTGGTTACGCTCACGTAAACTACAGTGCCATTTGCCAAGGCCGTTTAAAGTGGGTTCTTTGCGTTCTTATGGTGTGATTATGATTTGACATCTTCAATTTCTTGAGAGTTTCTTTACGGACGCCAGATGGAAAAACAAGTGTTAATTTAACCCAGATTCGAATCCGCCGGTTTCGTTAATCGACGTGACGGGGGCAACGGAGAAGATACAAGCCTCAGAACCAGGGGGGGGGGGGGGGTGTACTCCGCTCCTTCAACATTGGTCAAAATTGTGACAACCGCGAGCAGCTTCCAGCATCTTGGCCGTGTTTATCGGATCTGCTCATAAGCTATATTTGGCTATCAGCTAGTATTGACCAATCAGTCTTCAGCAAGCTCGACGGTGATCGGTCAGGTTGTTATGACGTGAGCCGGGGGAGAATCGTTTGTTTACATTTCAACGGGTTCGCCATATTGGTTCGCTGGCAATGTACTGGCGTGTGCATGTGCATTTTTAAGCATTTCCTTATTTTTATGAAGCGTAAGACAATATTTAAAGGTGTATATGAAAGGCGACATAATAATTGTATCTGTCAACATAGCAGTATTTTCCCAGAATACCTCAAGCTAAAAATGTACACCCAAATCTGTGCGTTCTTTAGCGGAGGACATCTGCGAAAATTGTCGACATAAGAGGCTGTAGGAGTAGGTTAGCTATATTTTTTTTTTTCAAGAACGTAAACCCATAGATTGTGGCACCTTATATAAACAGACTAGAAAATCCATACCAATGTGACATATCGGTATTACTTAGGTTATGAGACACCATTATGGGTAGTACTAGCGGCGGCGGATCGTATTTTCGGATGGTTGGCAAAGAAACCCAGAGGGTCCCCTCGGCAAAGGGGCCCCCTCCCATGGCCAAAGCCCCCCCCCCCCAAAAAAAAATGCCGCGAAATGGTATCTCCTCGGATTTAGGCCACTATATTTTGCAGGGCCTCTAAATGGGCGCAAAAAACCTCATGGTCTACCGAGGGTCCCCCTCAGGCCGACTGAGGGCCTTCTGTCGGCCTTAGAAGGCCCATCAGGCTGGCTGGGGGCACATCGGGACCCTGGTTCATTGTTTCGGTCAAAAGGAAAAATCGAACCAACTTCTTGGAGTATGGATTTTCTTTTCTAGTCTCTTACAAATTTATGGGGGGAGGCAAAATCATATGTTTCCCTCCCCCCCCCCCAACTTCTTGAGTTGGCGGGCAGCTGCCTCCTCTAACCCCCCCCCCCCCCCTTATCCGCCGCCGCTGAGTAGTACCGGGATGGCTACTGGTCCTGTTTGCCAAAATTGCCAAGTGTCTAGTAATGCCTATAAAATCAATGATAATCATGTGACTTATGAGTTACAGGCACTGATATCCATATAATACATAGCCAGCCATCTTGCGCCGTCCGACCGTTCCCACACTGTGTGGTGGCGGCTGGCGCCACCACTAACTCACCAGCCCTGGGGGGCAAAACATCGCGGCGCGCCATAGGGACCAATGTATAAATGACAAATTTGAACGGCGCCCTGACTGGGCTACGCTTGGAAAAAGTGGTGCAAAGTAGCATCATATTATTCGCTGGAGATTCTAGATTGAGCCAAAACAAATCATATTTGCGCAGATATAACAGTAAATATTGGTCTGATTGCATTTTTTCAGCGGCATCCGGCAGAGCGGTTGATTTGTAACATATTACATATTACAAGTTTTGCAATCGACCGGTAAGCAAAGACTAAGCGCGATCTAAGCTGCAGGCACGCGCGCACTAATGTTGTGTACGGCGGCCAGCCGGCCACGTACACAACATTCTTCTACGCCTTCTACGTTACAGCGACTCCGGGGTCGCGGCTACTAAATTAGTGTTTCTCACTACTTTTTCGGCCGGAGTGTTCTACCTGAGGCCCGTTCACGGGGCCTGCGGCCGCCGCGGCTCCCGCGGCCAAAAGAGCGGGGCTTAATTGTCAGCCAATCACGAAAGAGCAGATCCGGGAGGAGAGACTGCGGCTCCTGCGGCTCCTGCGGTTGCGCGGGAGGAGCCGCAAAAGAACTTCGACATAAATGGCGCGCGTCCGACAAAGGTTGCGCACTGTTTTGTTGATATCGCAGCTCACTGGCGGTTGTTTGACCAGTAATGACAACTCGTAGTGACTCGTAGATATTCATGTAGTTGAGTGGTTTTGAAAAACATTGAGGGTTTTCATGAAATTGCCTATTCGTTGCGAACGCTACACGCGCCATTTATCGGACGCCATCAGCGGCCGCAAAAGTGTTCAAAGTTGTTCAAATTAAGCTCCGCCTCCTGGCCGCGGGAGCCGCGGCGGCCTCAGACACCGTGAATAGGCCTCGGGTTTATACAGCCTTGCTCAGAACTAACGCTAAAAACCGCGCGGAGTTCAACAGGTGGTTGGAAGTGTACTGCGAGCTCACGTCAAGTACACTTAAACTTAATAGTTTCAAGTCAAGTGGCGAGGGGATCGGAATGAATTCGGCCAGGTGCTGGTGTGTCACCACAACGGAAGACACCTTGGGGACAGTGGCGTATTTAAGGGGGGCCATGGCCCCCCCTTGGCGCCGAAGTCACACTCCAGAATATGATGTGTCCATTCGACACAGACTCCATTTGTGTGTAAATTTCAAGATACCCAGGACAAAGTTTTTTATTGATAATTCAAGCGGTTTTAACGTATTATCTATATGGTTCTTGAACAAAATAAGCATTGTCTACCTATATCTCTTTGAATATTACAATGGGAACATCAATATCATACACTAATTTATTATGAATAAGTTACAACCGGTTTCATCTAACAGATTTAACGCTGTAATTTTTTGGCATCACCAGTTCTGAGCGAACTCCCCCCCCCCCCGTGGCGACGCCCCTGGTAAGACAAGACTCAAAACATGAATTCTGCTCCAAAAGCATGTGCCCCCCCCCCCCTTGGCTGATTTCTAAATACGCCACTGCTTGGGGAAACGAAAGACCCACATTAAAGGCAATGTTTCACCTTTGTATTGGTTTTGAACTGAGATGGCCATTGTCTGGCCGTTATTGAAATGTCGAAAATACAAAGGTCATTTTCCCAAAAACTTTTCTAAAGCAACTTTTTTAAGCAATTAAGCAATTAAATTTATAGTTTGCAAAATGGGGTCTAGGCTAGTGCCGCCGCTGATTGGCTTACAGCGACTTTTACAGCCAATCCCACTTTGTCAGCCAATCAGCGGCGGTCTATAGCTCAATAATGACGTCATCATCTTAAATTCTTTATAAAAAAATTATAAAGTTAAGTGACTTCGAGATCAAAAAAATATCACCATCGTTTTGAGCAGCACTTGCTTCATATTTTCGACTACAACCAGCGTGTATTTGACAACTTTCAGAAAGGTGAAACATTCCCTTTAAAGGGAGATAATCACCTTTTTCCACAACAATGGAGTTAGCACCTGAAATCAATAGACGAGGCCAAAATATGATGCAAATTCATCATATTTTGCATATAAGCATTCCTACATAAGATATTGGCAGTTTCCTACTAATAAGCGATCCACGCTTATATCGGTCGGTACTCAGCAAGTACTCGATAACGAATTCAGTAAATTAGCCTCCTTACGCATTGTTATTTATCATGAAGGTATGCAACATGTTCCCTGCACTCTATCTTTTGCGAATATGTGCCAAAAATGTATGTACAATCAACAATCATTTGCAAAAGGTGCATTGAAGTCGACAGTTTAGCTTGGCACCGGCCGGCCGGTGCCAAACTAAACTACGGCGACCTATTTAGTGTCGGCGATTTGTTTACAAGTGCCCATTCAACAACGTTGAACAGATTGATGCAAAAGCGTTTCCATGTTGCGCTTTCCAATAGTGGAGGGAAAATACTGATCATTAATTTTCCCAAACTTCCAACTTTGAATTAGGGAATAATTGTATTTAATTCTTAAATTTAGATCACATTTTAATACCATAACGGTAGCCAAATAAGTTGTTGCTAACCAAATAAAAAGGTGGTTATCTGCCTTTAATACGGAGGCCCGTTTTCCAACCATGCGTAGCTCTACCGTTGGCATAATGTTTATCATTCATAATGGCAACACTTTCCCTAAGGATGCAGGTATGGTTTGGTAAAATCGAAATAAGTCAGTCAGTCAGTCAGCTAGTTAGTCGCCTATACCACCGCTTCAGTGACCAATGAGCGTATGACACAAAACCCTCCCATGAACCGTGCACATCTCGCGCCGACGCAGCTGACTGCGCGTTTGGCCGTTTGAAAGTTACCCTGGTTTGCAACCCTCCCATGAACCGTGCACACTTCGCGCAGACGCAGCCGCCGGCGCATGTAGCCGTTTGAAACCCTCCCATGAACTTGCACACCTCGCGCCGACGCAGCTGACGCAGCTGTTTGCGCGTTCGAAGCCCTCCCACAACCCATTTACCCCCGCCGCCCCTCCCCACCCAGACTCGCAGGCGCTTCGACTAGTTAGTTGGACGGACACCAGACGGCGGCGCGGCCGGGCCGCAAGTTTACAACTATGCTACGGAATTCGCACCACCCGCCGGTGGTGACGTTATGTGACGCCAGCTCCGTCGGCGCGAGGTGCTCGCGCCGACGGAGCTGGCGTCACATAGTCACCACCGGCGGGTGGTGCGAATTCCGTAGCATAGTTGTAAACTTGCGGCCCGGCCGCGCCGCCGTCTGGTGTCCGTCCAACTAACTAGTCGAGGCGCCTGCGAGTCTGGGTGGGGAGGGGCGGCGGGGGTAAATGGGTTGGCTGGGTGGGGAGGGGCGGCGGGGTGGATGAGCTGCTGGCGGATGGTTTGGCTGGGTGGGGAGGGGCGGCGGGGTGGATGGATTGGCTGGGTGGGGAGGGGCGGCGGGGGTGGATGGATTGGCTGGCGGATGGTTTGGCTGGGTGGGGAGGGGCGGCGGGGTGAATGGATTGGCTGGGTGGGGAGGGGCGGCGGGGGTGGATGGATTGGCTGGCGGATGGTTTGGCTGGGTGGGGAGGGGCGGCGGGGGTGGATGAGCTGCTGGCGGATGGGTTGGCTGGGTGGGGAGGGACGGCGGGGGTGAATGAGCTGCTGGCGGATGGGTTGGCTGGGTAGGGAGGGACGGCGGGGGTGAATGGGTTGGCTGGGTGGGGAGGGGCGGCGGGGTGGATGAACTGCTGGCGGATGGGCTGGCTGGGCTGGGGTAGGCTGGATGGTGAGGGGCGGAGGGGGTGGATGAGCTGCTGGCGGAGGGGGTGGCTGGATGGGGAGGGGCGGCGGGGGTGGATGAGCTGCTGGCGGATGGGTTGGCTGGGTGGGGAGGGACGGCGGGGGTGAATGAGCTGCTGGCGGATGGGTTGGCTGGGTGGTGAGGGGCGGAGGGGGTGGATGAGCTGCTGGCGGAGGGGGTGGCTGGATGGGGAGGGGCGGCGGGGGTGGATGAGCTGCTGGCGGATGGTTTGGCTGGGCTGGGGTAGGCTGGGTGGGTTGGCTGGGCTGGGTAGGCTGAGTGGGGAGGGGTGGATGGGTTGGTTGGGCTGGGGTAGGCTGGGTGGGGAGGGGTGGATGGGTTGGCTGGGTTGGGAGGGGTGGATGGGTTGGCTGGGCTGGAGTAGGCTGGGTGGATGGGTTGGCTGGGTGGGGAGGGTGGTGGGGGTGGATGGGGTAGCCGGTGCCCGGCGGGTAGGGTCGGCTCGGCCAACATTTCGCCCGGGGCCGTCATCACGCCGGTCAAACTGGATCGGATTACGGCTCTGCGCGCCTCAGCTCAACACTACAACACAGCGCTGTCTCAATACAAACCAACCTACAACTGTGCTGCTTGTTCGCGAGTCGTAGCTGACGCTACGCCTGCAATACACAGCTCAATGCATCGTAGTTACAAAACAAAGCGTGTCGCGATGGGGCGTCGCCGGCGTGGCTCGGCGTGGCGTGGCGTGGCTCGGCGTGGCTCGGCGTGGCGTGGCTCGGCGTGGCTCGGCGTGGCTCGGCGTGGCGTGGCTCGGCGTGGCTCGGCGTGGCTCGGCGTGGCTCGGCGTGGCGTGGCGTGGCTCGGCGTGGCTCGGCGTGGCTCGGCGTGGCGTGGCGTGGCTCGGCGTGGCTCGGCGTGGCGTGGCTCGGCGTGGCTCGGCGTGGCTCGGCGTGGCGTGGCGTGGCTCGGCGTGGCGTGGCTCGGCGTGGCTCGGCGTGGCGTGGCGTGGCTCGGCGTGGCTCGGCGTGGCGTGGCTCGGCGTGGCTCGGCGTGGCTCGGCGTGGCGTGGCTCGGCGTGGCGTGGCGTGGCGTGGCGTGGCGTGGCGTGGCTCGGCGTGGCTCGGCGTGGCGTGGCGTGGCGTGGCTCGGCGTGGCTCGGCGTGGCGTGGTGTGGCGTGGCGTGGCTCGGCGTGGCTCGGCGTGGCGTGGCTCGGCGTGGCGTGGCGTGGCGTGGCTCGGCTCGGCGTGGCGTGGCTCGGCGTGGCTCGGCGTGGCGTGGTTCGGCGTGGCGTGGCGTGGCTCGGCGTGGCTCGCCGTGGCTCGGCGTGGCTCGGCGTAGCGTGGCGTGGCTCGGCGTGGCTCGGCGTGGCGTGGCTCGGCGTGGCGTGGCTCGGCGTGGCTCGGCGTGGCGTGGCTCGGCGTGGCTCGGCGTGGCTCGGCGTGGCTCGGCGTGGCTCGGCGTGGCTCGGCGTGGCGTGGCTCGGCGTGGCGTGGCTCGGCGTGGCTCGGCGTGGCTCGGCGTGGCTCGGCGTGGCGTGGCTCGGCGTGGCTCGGCGTGGCGTGGCTCGGCGTGGCGTGGCTCGGCGTGGCTCGGCGTGGCTCGGCGTGGCTCGGCGTGGCGTGGCGTGGCTCGGCGTGGCGTGGCGTGGCTCGGCGTGGCTCGGCGTGGCGTGGCGTGGCGTGGCGTGGCGTGGCTCGGCGTGGCGTGGCTCGGCGTGGCGTGGCGTGGCGTGGCGTGGCGTGGCGTGGCGTGGCGTGGCTCGGCGTGGCGTGGCTGTGCAGTGACGGTCGCTGCGGGCGGGTGGGTTTTGTGTGCGATGGGGCGCGGCGCTGTAGCCTCGGCGCGACGCGCGTTCACGGCCGGTCGGGCTGCCAAGGTCAAACAGACTGCTAGAATAGCTGCACGACGCGGCTCGGAGCGTCGGTCGGCAAGGGCAGGGTAATAGAACAACGGGTATAACAGTAAGGAATTTAACGCCCAAAATAATGAGACAAGATATAATTTTTCTGGTAATTGTTTTGTCTATTATACATTAACAGTATTGTTTGATATCAATAACTTGTATTTCCATAGATTATATCTTCATTTAGTTAATTTAATTCCACCAAATACACGACGTAGTAGTCGAAGTAGTGTATATTTCAGTACCTGTAGTGCAACTGTAGTGTATTTGGAAGCGGTCACGAAAACTCAACTATAACGCGCGAAATACATTCGTTGTGCTTTTGTTTTGAGATATAAAAATACATGATGAGCCATCTATGATCCTGCGGTAGGCACGTTGGTAGGTGGTCACCTACCTAAATCCTAAATAAAGTAGTTTGTGGGGATGTTATGACTATTTCTTGTGCAACACATAATAACGAGATCATAGTTTTGATATTGTTATATACTGCTGAATGTTTTGATTTAATGGCTTTCTTAGGCCCATGCCCAATGCTAGCAATGCTTCTGGTGCAGGCTCAGGCTCTGACCGTGCCATCGTATCGAAGTTCCAGGTCATTGATAGACTGAAGTGGCTAAGTTTTACATTTAAATTTCCTTATGTCTGGGGGTGGGCCACTTCGGTTTTAATTGTACCTGGCTGTTGCTTAATGCAGCCTTTTTGGTGAAATTGTAATCAATTTGAAATAATGATAGTGGATGGTTAACCCGTTAACCCGTTGACACATACATTTTTTTTTGGTAGACAGCTTGACCCGTTAACCTGTTGTTACTGGTCCGTCGACCCACAAATATTTACCCTGTTAACCCATCATAGCTCAATTCAGAAGCGTTTGTTCCAAACCTCTTAGAAATAAGGCACCTTGAGTTCCCGTTTTGATGTTTGTAACATATTGAAAACAGTCTTACAGCTTTGCTCCGGGATTCTGTGTGCTACTTAGAGCTCATCTCCCATCAGTGAATGTTATTGCTTATTAATTCATACATCATTTATTAATATTATGCTTTGGAGATGAAATAGATCAATAATATGTTAGTACATCTTGAACATAAAGTTACATTCATTATCGAATATTAAAATTAAAATT
>JAXIVJ010007764.1:2500-59024 GCA_036785665.1 Chirona hameri
GACACAGACACAGACACAGACACAGACACAGACACAGACACAGACACAGACACAGACACAGACACAGACACAGACACAGACACAGACACAGACACAGACACAGACACAGACACAGACACAGACACAGACACAGACACAGACACAGACACAGACACAGACACAGACACAGACACAGACACAGACACAGACACAGACACAGACACAGACACAGACACAGACACAGACACAGACACAGACACAGACACAGACACAGACACAGACACAGACACAGACACAGACACAGACACAGACACAGACACAGACACAGACACAGACACAGACACAGACACAGACACAGACACAGACACAGACACAGACACAGACACAGACACAGACACAGACACAGACACAGACACAGACACAGACACAGACACAGACACAGACACAGACACAGACACAGACACAGACACAGACACAGACACAGACACAGACACAGACACAGACACAGACACAGACACAGACACAGACACAGACACAGACACAGACACAGACACAGACACAGACACAGACACAGACACAGACACAGACACAGACACAGACACAGACACAGACACAGACACAGACACAGACACAGACACAGACACAGACACAGACACAGACACAGACACAGACACAGACACAGACCGACACAGACACAGACACAGACACAGACACAGACACAGACACAGACACAGACACAGACACAGACACAGACACAGACACAGACACAGACACAGACACAGACACAGACACAGACACAGACACAGACACAGACACAGACACAGACACAGACACAGACACAGACACAGACACAGACACAGACACAGACACAGACACAGACACAGACACAGACACAGACACAGACACAGACACAGACACAGACACAGACACAGACACAGACACAGACACAGACACAGACACAGACACAGACACAGACACAGACACAGACACAGACACAGACACAGACACAGACACAGACACAGACACAGACACAGACACAGACACAGACACAGACACAGACACAGACACAGACACAGACACAGACACAGACACAGACACAGACACAGACACAGACACAGACACAGACACAGACACAGACACAGACACAGACACAGACACAGACACAGACACAGACACAGACACAGACACAGACACAGACACAGACACAGACACAGACACAGACACAGACACAGACACAGACACAGACACAGACACAGACACAGACACAGACACAGACACAGACACAGACACAGACACAGACACAGACACAGACACAGACACAGACACAGACACAGACACAGACACAGACACAGACACAGACACAGACACAGACACAGACACAGACACAGACACAGACACAGACACAGACACAGACACAGACACAGACACAGACACAGACACAGACACAGACACAGACACAGACACAGACACAGACACAGACACAGACACAGACACAGACACAGACACAGACACAGACACAGACACAGACACAGACACAGACACAGACACAGACACAGACACAGACACAGACACAGACACAGACACAGACACAGACACAGACACAGACACAGACACAGACACAGACACAGACACAGACACAGACACAGACACAGACACAGACACAGACACAGACACAGACACAGACACAGACACAGACACAGACACAGACACAGACACAGACACAGACACAGACACAGACACAGACACAGACACAGACACAGACACAGACACAGACACAGACACAGACACAGACACAGACACAGACACAGACACAGACACAGACACAGACACAGACACAGACACAGACACAGACACAGACACAGACACAGACACAGACACAGACACAGACACAGACACAGACACAGACACAGACACAGACACAGACACAGACACAGACACAGACACAGACACAGACACAGACACAGACACAGACACAGACACAGACACAGACACAGACACAGACACAGACACAGACACAGACACAGACACAGACACAGACACAGACACAGACACAGACACAGACACAGACACAGACACAGACACAGACACAGACACAGACACAGACACAGACACAGACACAGACACAGACACAGACACAGACACAGACACAGACACAGACACAGACACAGACACAGACACAGACACAGACACAGACACAGACACAGACACAGACACAGACACAGACACAGACACAGACACAGACACAGACACAGACACAGACACAGACACAGACACAGACACAGACACAGACACAGACACAGACACAGACACAGACACAGACACAGACACAGACACAGACACAGACACAGACACAGACACAGACACAGACACAGACACAGACACAGACACAGACACAGACACAGACACAGACACAGACACAGACACAGACACAGACACAGACACAGACACAGACACAGACACAGACACAGACACAGACACAGACACAGACACAGACACAGACACAGACACAGACACAGACACAGACACAGACACAGACACAGACACAGACACAGACACAGACACAGACACAGACACAGACACAGACACAGACACAGACACAGACACAGACACAGACACAGACACAGACACAGACACAGACACAGACACAGACACAGACACAGACACAGACACAGACACAGACACAGACACAGACACAGACACAGACACAGACACAGACACAGACACAGACACAGACACAGACACAGACACAGACACAGACACAGACACAGACACAGACACAGACACAGACACAGACACAGACACAGACACAGACACAGACACAGACACAGACACAGACACAGACACAGACACAGACACAGACACAGACACAGACACAGACACAGACACAGACACAGACACAGACACAGACACAGACACAGACACAGACACAGACACAGACACAGACACAGACACAGACACAGACACAGACACAGACACAGACACAGACACAGACACAGACACAGACACAGACACAGACACAGACACAGACACAGACACAGACACAGACACAGACACAGACACAGACACAGACACAGACACAGACACAGACACAGACACAGACACAGACACAGACACAGACACAGACACAGACACAGACACAGACACAGACACAGACACAGACACAGACACAGACACAGACACAGACACAGACACAGACACAGACACAGACACAGACACAGACACAGACACAGACACAGACACAGACACAGACACAGACACAGACACAGACACAGACACAGACACAGACACAGACACAGACACAGACACAGACACAGACACAGACACAGACACAGACACAGACACAGACACAGACACAGACACAGACACAGACACAGACACAGACACAGACACAGACACAGACACAGACACAGACACAGACACAGACACAGACACAGACACAGACACAGACACAGACACAGACACAGACACAGACACAGACACAGACACAGACACAGACACAGACACAGACACAGACACAGACACAGACACAGACACAGACACAGACACAGACACAGACACAGACACAGACACAGACACAGACACAGACACAGACACAGACACAGACACAGACACAGACACAGACACAGACACAGACACAGACACAGACACAGACACAGACACAGACACAGACACAGACACAGACACAGACACAGACACAGACACAGACACAGACACAGACACAGACACAGACACAGACACAGACACAGACACAGACACAGACACAGACACAGACACAGACACAGACACAGACACAGACACAGACACAGACACAGACACAGACACAGACACAGACACAGACACAGACACAGACACAGACACAGACACAGACACAGACACAGACACAGACACAGACACAGACACAGACACAGACACAGACACAGACACAGACACAGACACAGACACAGACACAGACACAGACACAGACACAGACACAGACACAGACACAGACACAGACACAGACACAGACACAGACACAGACACAGACACAGACACAGACACAGACACAGACACAGACACAGACACAGACACAGACACAGACACAGACACAGACACAGACACAGACACAGACACAGACACAGACACAGACACAGACACAGACACAGACACAGACACAGACACAGACACAGACACAGACACAGACACAGACACAGACACAGACACAGACACAGACACAGACACAGACACAGACACAGACACAGACACAGACACAGACACAGACACAGACACAGACACAGACACAGACACAGACACAGACACAGACACAGACACAGACACAGACACAGACACAGACACAGACACAGACACAGACACAGACACAGACACAGACACAGACACAGACACAGACACAGACACAGACACAGACACAGACACAGACACAGACACAGACACAGACACAGACACAGACACAGACACAGACACAGACACAGACACAGACACAGACACAGACACAGACACAGACACAGACACAGACACAGACACAGACACAGACACAGACACAGACACAGACACAGACACAGACACAGACACAGACACAGACACAGACACAGACACAGACACAGACACAGACACAGACACAGACACAGACACAGACACAGACACAGACACAGACACACGACACAGACACAGACACAGACAGACACAGACACAGACACAGACACAGACCACAGACACAGACACAGACACAGACACAGACACAGACACAGACACAGACACAGACACAGACACAGACACAGACACAGACACAGACACAGACACAGACACAGACACAGACACAGACACAGACACAGACACAGACACAACACAGACACAGACACAGACACAGACACAGACACAGACACAGACACAGACACAGACACAGACACAGACACAGACACAGACACAGACACACACACACACACACACACACCACACCCACCCCACCCACCCACCCACCCACCCCACCCACACCCACCCACCCACACACACACACACACACACACACACACACACACACACACACACCCACCCACACACCCACCCACCCACCCACCCACCCACCCACCCACCCACCCACCCACCCACCCACCCACCCACCCACCCACCCACCCACACCCACCCACCCACCCACCCACCCACCCACCCACCCACCCACCCACCCACCCACCCACCCACCCACCCCACACACCCACACACCCACACACCCACACACCCACACACCCACACACCCACACACCCACACACCCACACACCCACACACCCACACACCCACACACCCACACACCCACACACCCACACACCCACACACCCACACACCCACACACCCACACACCCACACACCCACACACCCACACACCCACACACCCACACACCCACACACCCACACACCCACACACCCACACACCCCACACACCCACACACCCACACACCCCACACACCCACACACCCACACACCCACACACCCACACACCCACACACCCACACACCCACACACCCCACACACCCACACACCCACACACCCACACACCCACACACCCACACACCCACACACCCACACACCCACACACCCACACACCCACACACCCACACACCCACACACCCACACACCCACACACCCACACACCCACACACCCACACACCCACACACCCACACACCCACACACCCACACACCCACACACCCACACACCCACACACCCACACACCCACACACCCACACACCCACACACCCACACACCCACACACCCACACACCCACACACCCACACACCCACACACCCACACACCCACACACCCACACACCCACACACCCACACACCCACACACCCACACACCCACACACCCACACACCCACACACCCACACACCCACACACCCACACACCCACACACCCACACACCCACACACCCACACACCCACACACCCACACACCCACACACCCACACACCCACACACCCACACACCCACACACCCACACACCCACACACCCACACACCCACACACCCACACACCCACACACCCACACACACACACACACACACACACACACACACACACACACACACACACACACACACACACACACACACACACACACACACACACACACAGACACAGACACAGACACAGACACAGACACAGACACAGACACAGACACAGACACAGACACAGACACAGACACAGACACAGACACAGACACAGACACAGACACAGACAC
Source organism: Chirona hameri (assembly GCA_036785665.1). Classification (NCBI taxonomy): domain Eukaryota; kingdom Metazoa; phylum Arthropoda; class Thecostraca; order Balanomorpha; family Balanidae; genus Chirona; species Chirona hameri. The sequence goes on from JAXIVJ010007764.1 coordinate 8,708, forward strand.
AGACACAGACACAGACACAGACACAGACACAGACACAGACACAGACACAGACACAGACACAGACACAGACACAGACACAGACACAGACACAGACACAGACACAGACACAGACACAGACACAGACACAGACACAGACACAGACACAGACACAGACACAGACACAGACACAGACACAGACACAGACACAGACACAGACACAGACACAGACACAGACACAGACACAGACACAGACACAGACACAGACACAGACACAGACACAGACACAGACACAGACACAGACACAGACACAGACACAGACACAGACACAGACACAGACACAGACACAGACACAGACACAGACACAGACACAGACACAGACACAGACACAGACACAGACACAGACACAGACACAGACACAGACACAGACACAGACACAGACACAGACACAGACACAGACACAGACACAGACACAGACACAGACACAGACACAGACACAGACACAGACACAGACACAGACACAGACACAGACACAGACACAGACACAGACACAGACACAGACACAGACACAGACACAGACACAGACACAGACACAGACACAGACACAGACACAGACACAGACACAGACACAGACACAGACACAGACACAGACACAGACACAGACACAGACACAGACACAGACACAGACACAGACACAGACACAGACACAGACACAGACACAGACACAGACACAGACACAGACACAGACACAGACACAGACACAGACACAGACACAGACACAGACACAGACACAGACACAGACACAGACACAGACACAGACACAGACACAGACACAGACACAGACACAGACACAGACACAGACACAGACACAGACACAGACACAGACACAGACACAGACACAGACACAGACACAGACACAGACACAGACACAGACACAGACACAGACACAGACACAGACACAGACACAGACACAGACACAGACACAGACACAGACACAGACACAGACACAGACACAGACACAGCCACAGCCACAGCCACAGCCACAGCCACAGCCACAGCCACAGCCACAGCCACAGCCACAGCCACAGCCACAGCCACAGCCACAGCCACAGCCACAGCCACAGCCACAGCCACAGCCACAGCCACAGCCACAGCCACAGCCACAGCCACAGCCACAGCCACAGCCACAGCCACAGCCACAGCCACAGCCACAGCCACAGCCACAGCCACAGCCACAGCCACAGCCACAGCCACAGCCACAGCCACAGCCACAGCCACAGCCACAGCCACAGCCACAGCCACAGCCACAGCCACAGCCACAGCCACAGCCACAGCCACAGCCACAGCCACAGCCACAGCCACAGCCACAGCCACAGCCACAGACACAGCCACAGCCACAGCCACAGCCACAGCCACAGCCACAGCCACAGCCACAGCCACAGCCACAGCCACAGCCACAGCCACAGCCACAGCCACAGCCACAGCCACAGCCACAGCCACAGCCACAGCCACAGCCACAGCCACAGCCACAGCCACAGCCACAGCCACAGCCACAGCCACAGACACAGACACAGACACAGACACAGACACAGACACAGACACAGACACAGACACAGACACAGACACAGACACAGACACAGACACAGACACAGACACAGACACAGACACAGACACAGACACAGACACAGACACAGACACAGACACGCACACAGACACGCACACAGACACGCACACAGACACGCACACAGACACGCACACAGACACGCACACAGACACGCACACAGACACGCACACAGACACGCACACAGACACGCACACAGACACGCACACAGACACGCACACAGACACGCACACAGACACGCACACAGACACGCACACAGACACGCACACAGACACGCACACAGACACGCACACAGACACGCACACAGACACGCACACAGACACGCACACAGACACGCACACAGACACGCACACAGACACGCACACAGACACGCACACAGACACGCACACGCACACGCACACGCACACGCACACGCACACGCACACGCACACGCACACGCACACGCACACGCACACGCACACGCACACGCACACGCACACGCACACGCACACGCACACGCACACGCACACGCACACGCACACGCACACGCACACGCACACGCACACGCACACGCACACGCACACGCACACGCACACGCACACGCACACGCACACGCACACGCACACGCACACGCACACGCACACGCACACGCACACGCACACGCACACGCACACGCACACGCACACGCACACGCACACGCACACGCACACGCACACGCACACGCACACGCACACGCACACGCACACGCACACGCACACGCACACGCACACGCACACGCACACGCACACGCACACGCACACGCACACGCACACGCACACGCACACGCACACGCACACGCACACGCACACGCACACGCACACGCACACGCACACGCACACGCACACGCACACGCACACGCACACGCACACGCACACGCACACGCACACGCACACGCACACGCACACGCACACGCACACGCACACGCACACGCACACGCACACGCACACGCACACGCACACGCACACGCACACGCACACGCACACGCACACGCACACGCACACGCACACGCACACGCACACGCACACGCACACGCACACGCACACGCACACGCACACGCACACGCACACGCACACGCACACGCACACGCACACGCACACGCACACGCACACGCACACGCACACGCACACGCACACGCACACGCACACACACACACACACGCATCGGACAGGTATGCGTATACACACCGGCGGGCACAAGTACATCTATGCACGCATGAAGGCGTATGACGCCCACCCGTTCATGCATACAAACATACATTCGCATACGTACATACTCACGCGTATACATGCAGGTGGGCGTGTGATTCCCAAAGGCGAAACCCGCTGACGTCGAACATGCGAGGGAGACCGGAGAATCAAAGAATGATAAGCTTCGATGCGGACGATTTAATCCTAGCCGGGAAACTAGGTTGGTATGTGCTACGCCCCTGTGTGTATTTTGACTCTGCTGATAACGGTTGGTTCGCTGACGGGTTTGGGTAATCATCTAGCGAGGGAGGTATGCGGGGTATTAATGTCGGGCGCCGAGGAGGGACAAAGTAAGTTTTGATAGTGGAATCGCTCCCGAGCCATGACGTTTAACCAGGAACTAACGCCGTAAGACGCCAGATGCTGTGGTGACCAGTGGGGCTAGCGAGCGGGTGAGTCGGGCGATGCAGTGCCGCTGAGGTGCGTAGGGCGAGGCATTGTGCCGCTGGAGTGAGGTGGTTTGGGCGAGGGTTGTCCCGCCGGAGAGGAGATCAGTGGTTGAGATGTGGGAAGCTGGTGATGTGTGGGTGAGGGGATGCCACCCAAGAGGAGAAGATCTATGTCCATCGAGGGAGACCTGTGATGTACGCCGAACGATCAGGCCATGGCGCTTTGTATCGCAACGTGCAGCTCTTGTTCTCCCGACTTTCGTACGAATTTATAGGTTTTAGGTCCATCGCGGAGCTACCCAGGTGGTGCCGGCCAACCGGGTGGCGCTAACTCGAACGAGATCGCGACTTGCGGAGATGTTAGGATCAGTGGCGGCGCGGTGAGGGGTGATTGCCTCCGTGCGACTGAATAAGTCCATCGCGCTCGACCAGGCGATTGCAATAAGTGGACACGCGCAAGCGGCCGCAATTTAGCCAAGTAGCTCTGAGCCGCGCGACCTCGGAGTTTTATTAGGCGGTGGCGCAGGTCGAGAGGAGGTGATTAAGGGGGCCAGGCAGGGCGAGAGCGGATGAGCTGAGCAAAGTTAAGTCCATCGAGGAGGGCTTGGAGGTATGCCGGCTAACAGATATTATGTTGTTTGTGCCGCAATATGCCACACTTGTCTTCCCTACCCTCGGATAAAATGTGTAGGTCTTATGTCCATCATGGAATTCCCCAGGTCGTACCGGGCGACCGGGGAATGATGTCGCGGAAGGCACCATGACGCGCGGAAGGGTTAGGATCAGAGGCGACGTGGCTAGGGGTAAAAGCCGCCGCGTGACTGAACAGGTCCATCGCGCTGGCCAGGTGATTGCAATAAGTCAGCAAGCGAATGCAGCTGCAACTTAGCCAAGTAGCTCTGAGCAGTGCGACCGCGGAATTTTAATAGGTTGTGGAAACGGGTTAAGAAGGAGCGATTAAGCGGCGCAGTAAGATGATATGTTATGGGGTAAGAGAGCGGAGCCGCGGACCATGGAGGGGTGAGCGGCGGCCGAAACTAATCACATGGCGGGACGGCAATGGAGGAAATTATCGGGATGATTAGAGGAAAAAGCGGGGAACCCCACCCGGTCAAGGTCTCTCATCCGTAATTAATAGCACTACTGGAGGGCAGTAGGCGGAAGAGGGAGATACCGGGGCGTCAACCCGTGCATTTGGATTAGTGTTTGAAAGGAGGATAAATGGGAGCGAGAATCAATGACTGTATGCCAGAATAATCGATTAAGTTAAGGACCAGTGGGAGAATTGACGCTCAGCGATTAATTATAGGTTAGGAGCCTGTTAAGGTCGGGAAGATAGTGGTGGGATTGTATTTGTTGGGGTGGGGACCAGGATGATTATGGGGGCGGATTATGGGAGCCGATATGGGGAAGGGATGCCGCGACGGATCATCTGTCGGGACATACTCCGGTAGGCTCTGTCGTGGGAGACCCTGTCCTAATATCCACCAATTACCGAACTCCACATACCATCTTGACATACCTTATATCCGAGCAGTGAGAGGCCTATATGTTGACTGACGAATGGCCAGCCTCATCAAAAATATTGTGTACGAGGCCGGGCAGCGCAATTGCAACTGTTTGAAATTCATATACATTCGCGGGTATTCTGAAAAACCACGACAAATAGCGGGTCGACGTTGCCGTAAATCGATCCGGGAGGTTAAGAACCCCCCGCACGCAAATTTTCGAAATATTGTTGCAAAATGTTGCAATATGCTCTAAATATTGCAAATGTCCTAGAGCGCTAATTTTAACGCTATTGCAATCAGCGGCCCGAACGAGTCCAGAAGATAATTTTTTTTTACAGAAAATTTGATTTTTTAAATTTATTTTTTCATCAATTTTTAAATGGTGCAATGTTGCAAAGCCCGATTGCACGCTACATCAGCTACCCCCCCCCTCCCGCAGAGTTTGGGTGGACCGGACCCGGAGTTCAGTTGGAGCAGCCGGGCGGGGACGCTCGATGGCATATCGCGAGCGTAAATAGTCTGCTTTATATTTGCTCGGCGGAGGGTTCGTATCTAAGAAACTCAGCCAAACGATAGTCCGCTTTCGAGGAAAAACTTCAGCATAACATGACAATTCATGACGAATTTGTGTGAGTCTGATCTGTTAGCAGAGTCCTCCGCTAGGTAGCAGTGCGCCTGCGGGAGAAATACAGTCTTCTCTGAGTCGCCGACACGTGTGGAGCTGGCGGCTATACTCACTGACATCAATATAATACCTAGACAGTCAACTCGCACGCTGCATACGCCGGAAACTGGTGGCGTCAGCCGTCCTGGGGGTCAAAACATCGCGGGCGCCATAGGGACCAATGTATAAATGGCAAATCTGAACGGCGCCCTCACTGCGCTACGTTTGGAAAAAGTGGTGCAAAGTGGCATCATATTATTCGTTGGAGATTCTAGATTGAGCCCAAATAAATTATAAATTTCCACCTGGTCATGGAATTTCTGGAGAGCAGCTGACATGATCGGTTACCATGGCCTTATTTGGGGTGTAACCGAAGGTTGGTTTCACATGGATAACACTATTCTTTAGAATTGTGTTTCCATTGTGAAACAAACCTGAGCTGTTCGATTGGAGGGGGTTTAACAAGGGTTGCCTGAGATCAGTAAATCTTGATATAACAGAAGGTTGTTGTTCTATATTAAAAATAGCACTATTCTTTAGAATTGTTTTTCTATAGAAAAACTACCTGAGCCATTCTCCGGGCTTTGTTTTCCGATTCGTGTCCGAGATTGGGCAAAGATGTTGCCCTGAAAAACGGCTCGATAAATTTCGCCGAACTTTTCAGCATATCACTAACTCACGGTGATCTAGATGATGGCAGAGTCCGCTAGTGTGGGAAAACTTCGAAGCGCGCGCGGCAAGCACGTGCCATTTCCCATAGACTTATAATGGGGCCAAACCAAGATGGCCCTTATTGCAAAAAGGAATCGATAAATTTTCTCTAAATTTTCTGCGTGGCAGCTATTGGTGGATATCCACATGCCGGTAGTGGTGCCTACCCTGCACTCACAAAACCGCGACACACGACCAGGGTGTTAACTCCTACCACAGGGGTTAATTTGGAAATTTACTCATGCATGGGGTGTAATTGTTGATGCTTCGCTATCTGCACTCATGGCAGCCACCGGCGTGGTGTGTCAGTGCCGACCACCATCGCATTGTGTGTTCGTCACCGCTGCATGGGGTGTCGAGGTGTTGCAATACTCAGGCGGGTGTTGTCGATTGACTCCTCAGCTGGGCGTATTGCAGGAGTTCGTTTACCACTGGGAGAGGTGTGACGGTCGCCGCTGCTTGAGGTGTCGTGACGCAGACAGCGGCGCGGTGTTAGCTGCGCGCGCACATCGCCGCCGGCCGGCCGCGCCGGCTCAGTTGTACCGTGGCCAATGTCATATATAGGAGGTAGAGTCATCCGGCGATTCTACAGAATCGTGATGTCAGAGCGTGACGTATTTCGGGTCCAACGGCCTCCTCCGCCATTGCATTTAATGCTATTTTGGGATAAATAAATACCCTCTAGCTCGAAAATTAAAAATGTTACGAAAAAGAAAAAGACAGTGCCGGACAGCTCAAAACAAGGCAAATCGAAATCGCCTTTATTATGTTAAGCTCAGGTCAATATTGAGGTCACTAGAGGTCATCAAAGGTCAGGTCCTTGTTCACGGTCCCCCTGCGGTTCGGCGGTCACCAGCTGAGGCTCTAAGCCCCGCTCCTTCGATGAGCTTTGCGTGCGCCGGCCATTTAACCTAAACCACGTACACCTGGTATGAATCGACGCGGCCCGGCGGGCGAACACAATGACATCTAAATCATTGCTGTATCTGTATTTGTTAAAAAGTTATTTGCGAAAAACAGTTTTAACCGACCGCCGACGACATGCGCCAGAATTGACTACTGGAGTGACGTAGCAAAAGTTCCTGGACATGTTACGGAGATATGGGACACCCCCTGGCCGTGGCCTTGGCCGCGGCAGGTTGTGCAGAGTGCGTGCGTCGACCATTGTCAGTGTTCAAGTTGCCGTTGAGTTGCGAAAGGCTGTCAATTGTGCTGCCGTGATCGTAGTTATAAGTACCTAATTGTGAGTTGTGAGTGCGTTCTTTCGTGCGTTCTTTTGATCTTAGAAATGTAGTTAGCTGTGAATTTGTGATCGATAATTTTTAGGTATGATAGCGTCTATATGTTGCATGCCCTCCCGGCACAACCAATTGTATTGCTTATCCGGTCGGAGCTGCACCGACCAAGCTTCTATAAACATATGAATATACGTAGCTGACTGTTGATCCATAGTAACTATGATTATTTATGAGTATGCTTGATGAAGATGATTTGTGATGATGATGTTGATATATCGATCTGTTTACAATAATTCACGGTTTTGTTAATACCATGGTTTTGCAATGAAATGTACTAATTTTGTGTTGCTCAGATTGGGAAGGTTGGCGCGAGTGGTCAGTCAGGTCAGATTGCTCAGATTGGCATGAGTCGCGTTGCGACACGTCTCTGAGCCGGCGCCCGCCATGCGTCTGCGTCACGACACCCAGGCAGCGGCGACTGTCACACCTCTCCCAGTGGTAAACGAACTCCTGAAATACGCCCGGCTGAGGCGTCAATCGACTCCACCCCCCCCCCCCCCCCCCCCCCATGAGTATTTAGATACCTCGACACCCCATGCAGCGGTGGCGTTACGCCTTTCCCAGTGGTGAACGAACTCCCGCAATACGCCCGGCTGAGGCGTCAATCGACACCCCCCGCATGAGTATTTCGACACCTCGACACTCCATGCAGCGTTTATCAAGGGTGTTCCGTAAACCTATGCACCCCATGCAGCGGCGATCACGGTTGTTCCAGTACACCTCCTTGAGTGCTAAACAAAACACCTTCCAGGCGACGTATTTTAGGTTGTGTGGGCATCACACTGGCTAGAGGTGTCGACACCCGGCACGGGTGTTGATTTTCTTGTTTGTGAGTGTGGGCAAATTCGAATTCACGAGCCACGTGACCTTGAATATGTCGCCCAATCCCGATTTTTCGACATTGGGCCACTTTGTCAGCCCTGCAGTGGCCCTGGTCAATTGCTGTGCTCCGAAACGGGTATCGTTAGCTCCAGGAGGGTAAGTGGGTGGGAATCATCCGCGCACGTGCTGGTTTCGTATCACCAGGGCTCCTCCATTTGGGATATTTTAAAGGATGATGTATTTTGCCCATAGGTGCAGCCCACAGTAACCTGTTGTTACAATGAGATGTCATTGCCGTTGTGCAAGACGAGTAAGTGGCCGACGTGCAATCTGCACGTGACATAGTTGTTTTGCCCGGGGTCCTCCTTTATGGAGATTTGTGTGGGTTTCTTTATAATTTCAGAACATTTCGCAAAATCCAACTTCTCGAGCTCATGACTGCCATATCCCACCGGATATCTTAGTGCCAAGTGTGGTGGGGTAACATAAGAGTCTTTTGAGAAAGAGACTCACTAATGGAAGGATCGTGGGTTCGAATCCCAGTCGGGTCACACAATGTTTCACGGATGGTTGCTAAGCTTACACCGCGACAGTGCGTGGTATGACCACGTGCGACGATGTGTGGGTCACATGGACGCACGTGCTGTTGTTTTGAAAGGGTCCTCCACCTTCAAGTTCTCGAGAACACATGTTAAAAACAACCTTCGGTCCGCGACACCCCCAAAAGTGTCGCCATCAGGTAAAACCACGTTATATCGTTCACTTTCCGTTGCAAATACGATCTAAGCTTCATATACTTCATATACTAAGCTTAGATCGCATTTTCAGCGGAAAGTGAACGGTATAACGTGGCTGTTACATCACAAATAAGGCCAGGGAAACAGATCATTTCAGCTGCTCTCCAGAAATGTATGACTAGGTGGAACCTTATAATTTGTTTTGACTCAATCTAGAATCTCCAGCAGATAATATGATGCTACTTTGCACAACTTTTTCCAAGCGTAGCCCAGTCAGGGCGGCGTTCACATTTGCCATTTATACATTGGTCCATATGGCGCGCCGCGATGTATTACTCCCCAGGGCTGGTGAGTTAGTGGTGGCGCCACCACACAGTGTGGGAACGGCCGGACGGCGCAAGATGGCTGTCTAGGTATTATATGGATGTCAGTGCAGCTACCATGGACTCGAACATGGCGCAGCCAGCAGGGTCCGAGGGGATCGACCCCGCCTCAGTGCAACTACCGAGTGACGACGGCGAACCCGTGCAACCGGTAGCGATACCTTCGCCGAGTGTTGTGTCCGCTGCGATGGCGAGAAACGCTAAACCCCACCGACTGGAACTGACTAGTAACCAAGGTGCTTCGTACCGGTTGTGGCCCCATCGGTGGGACGATTACGCCAAGGCCGGATAAGAGAAGTATAGTCATCAGGGGATTTAGCGCCCCAATCGCTCAACATTAGCGTGACGTCACTGGTGCTCTGGTCCGACTCGGCTGTCTCCGCATGTGGCGCGGTGCGGTGCGAATATTTCGAACGGGAACGGGATACGGATAGTTGCGCCTAATGTACGATCCTATTTAAGATTATGCTTACCTCGGATAATTATCCCTCCCTTAATTCATGCCGAGGGGGAGAGACGGTCATGCGCTGCCCGGTCATGCGCTGCCCGGTCTGGCGAGACGGCCATACGCTGCACCGGTCTGACTGAGGGGTGATACGGCCATACGCCACCCCCGGTCTGACTGAGGGGCGAGACGGCATACGCTGCAGGTCTGACTGAGGGGTAAGACGGCCATACCCTGCACCGGTCTGACTGAGGGGTGATACGGCCATACGCTGCCCCGGTCTGGCCGAGGGGCGATACGGCAATACGCTGCACCGGTCTGACTCAGTGGCGGTTCTTCCATCGAGGCAGATGAGGCAGTGCCTTACCTAAATTAGCGAAACATATACAGTATAATCTGAGTTTTCCCTAAATATTCAATAATTTTTGTAAGGTTATAAGGAACAAAGTATTTCATAGGCAAAACAATCTTCCAAACAGTTCAAACGAGTCTCATTTTCATTTTATTTCAAGATGTTTGCTGGTATCGATAGGCGCAAATCAGCCTAGACATTGCAATTTAGCATTGTGAAAAGTTGGGCTGTGAGGCACTTCCTCACAGCCCAAACGCGTTTGTCGCCCAGCTATTTGGCGGTTTTCGACGGGTGCTTCCGTTCGGGAGAAATTCGATGCGGCGTCAGCCGCCAACGCGGCAGCAGCAAAGGACCTTTGTGACGGGCGCCATGAATGTTTCAGAATATTTTGAATGCGCGATCTTTTTCTAATGGTTTAATATCTTGTTTAAAATCTCCTTTTAATGGTAAATGTCATTAGCTTATGTAATAGTTACATATTGCTGCAAGGAGATCGGCGGGCCGACCAGACTTAGATTACAAACAGGACATTACATTTCGATGCATTTTTCTGAGCCGTGTAACGTGTTCTTCGGATATAACTAATGATTTTATGTGTAGATTTTATGTGATTTTATGTGTAGAGTCCAATTGTTAACATGCAGTCGCACAATTCTTGTCAACCGGCAGAATGAAGTCAAATCGAAAACCTTAGGTAGGTGCCGCATACTCTGCGTGTCGCGTGAAAATGCTGGCCTATTTCCAAATCAATTCCAAGCTGAGGACAGCATATACACAGGCTGTTTGTAGCGGTGAAGTATTAATACTTCACCGCTACAACCGTGGTGATCTACATACATTTACCAAACTACACAACACAAATCACGAAACATTGCCCCCCCCCCCCCCCCCGGCTGCCTCACCTACCTTTGACCCCTGCCGCCGCCACTGGTCTGACTGAGGGGTGAGACGGCCATACACTGCCCCGTTCTGACTGAAGGGTGAGACAGCTAAACGCTTCCCCGGTCCGGCAGAGGGGGGGAGGGTGGAGACGGCCATACGCTGCCCCGGTCTGGCTGAGGGGCGAGAAATGGTATTGTTTTGGCTTACTGTTCAAGATATGTTCTGAAAAAAAACTTTAAAAAAACAAAATATTTAAAAAGCATAGACTTGCAGCCTATGCTAACTACCTAACTTATTTATCTAACGGCGACGACTTCAAATATGCCGCTCGTCAACACCCGTCAAAAGACGGTAAAACGGTCGAAAGCGCAGCTGCGGCGACGGGGCTGGCCACGACTGGACCAGAACACCAGTGACGTCATCGCTAATGCTGTGCCGCTCGGCAGCCGATACATGGGGAATCCCGGGATGACACCCTCCTGGATTACGCCATGTTCGCAGGACTGGCTAGCAAGCTACCAGCCCTACAGATGGCGATACTCCGAACTTGCCTTTCGGATGAGGACAGGGGCGGCGCCACCAATTTTTGATAGGGGGGACAGGTCTATTTTTTTAATCATAGAAAATCTAGTTTTGATGTAAATATAAAATAGAAATATCAAAAGAACGGAAATTATAGTATCTTACAATGGCTATTATGATTTTTTGTCTCATCTAGACAGTCAGGAATGCGCCGATGAAAGGGTTGGCTTAAGGCCGAATAGACAAGTAGAACTTGTCGGTCAGTGTACGTGACGGTCAGTGCGAACCAGGTCGTTAAGCGGTATAGCTGTATGTCTTGTGTACGCCACTGACTCGAATGAGTGTTTGACCTTGAAACATGTATGCCAGATGAGATGGCGTCGTAATGGGTGCGGTTCGGTAATGGACTTGTGTAGGTTCAATATTGCGTTTGTTCTCTTTGTCAATTAATTCCCTCCTCGTTCCGAAGAAGCACGTGGTTCTACACGGACATATATTACTACAAGTTTAAAGTGAGATTACATTGTTTATGTGGAATTTAACCAACACCATCACCCTCATAGACTATTCAGTACCACATGGTTAAATTGAAGTTACATGAATTATACGGGCAGTACCCAACCCTAACACACACATACTATTCAGTATTCCCTACATGTCTAATTGAAGTTACATGGATTATACGGACAGTACCCTATACACCAATACACACGTATACTATCAGTCTTTCCTACATGTCTAATTGAAGTTACATGGATTATACGGGCAGTACCCTACACCAATACAAACGTATACTATCAGTCTTCCCTACATGTCTAATTGAAGTTACATGGATTATACGGGCAGTACCCAATATCAACATACATGTATACTATCAGTCTTCCCTACATGTCTAATTGAAGTTACATGGATTATACGGGCAGTACCCTACACCAATACAAACGTATACTATCAGTCTTCCCTACATGTCTAATTGAAGTTACATGGATTATACGGGCAGTACCCAATATCAACATACATGTATACTATTCAGTCTTCCCTACATGTCTAATTGAAGTTACATGGATTATACGGGCAGTACCCTACACCAATACAAACGTATACTATCAGTCTTCCCTACATGTCTAATTGAAGTTACATGGATTATACGGGCAGTACCCTACACACCAATACACACGCATACTATTCAGTCTTCCCTACATGTCTAATTGAAGTTACATGGATTAGACAGTACCCAATACCAACGTACACGTATACTATTCAGTCTGAGTGCCGGGCAAGACGTATACCTGGAATGGTCATCATAGTGTCTGGCCATGGACCATTTAACAGAGCGCTGAGCCAGACGTACACCTGAAAGGGTCATCATAGGGTCTGGCAATGGAAAACTTAACTGAGCGCCGAGCCAGACGTATACCTGGAATGATCAGTGCCTGGAATGGAAAGCTTAACTGAGCGCTGAGCCAGGCACACTTGAAGTGATCGAGGTCTGTAATGGAAAACTTAACTGAGCGCCGAGCCAGACGTATACCTGGAATAGAAACTGAACTGAGCGCCGAGTCAGACGTATACCTGGAACGATCAGTGCCTGGAATGGAAACTTAAAGGGGCATTCCCACCTTAACATTAGTTTTGAGTTGAGATAGCCATGTTGTTGGATTTGCTTTGAAATTAAGTAAGGTAGCAGTTAAAACAACCACATAGGTCTATTCGAAAAGAAATTTGAGCTTGGTCTTGACAATTGTAACAAATAAACCCCACGTGTATTTGAATAGGGGTTTAAAGCCGATGACGTCGTCTCTCTGTACCCAATGGTGATGATAGTCGACTTGTTTTAAGGTAAACCTTGGAGATATTTGCGTGTTTCAAATGGTTTGGTAACTGGTTTGTTTTGTATTCAAAGCGCCAGAATTGTCTCGAAATAATTGTGCCATACTTTGGCAGCGTAAAGGATTTCTGAATAGCTCTCTAGAGCTCAATATGACGTCATCAACCCAAATATTAAAACTTAACTTTTTTTTTATGAAATTGAGCACTGTTTGCGAGAAACAAATGTCATAATCGTGTTCGGCAGCAATTACTTCATATTTTGCACCACAAACGGCGTACATTTGACAACTTTTGGGAAGGTGGCAGTGTACCTTTAACTGAGCGCCGAGCCAGACGTATACCTGGAATGATCAGTGCCTGGAATGGAAAACTTAACTGAGCGCTGAGCCAGACGTACACCTGAAGTGTTCAGGGCCTGGAATGGAAAACTTAACTGAGCGCCGAGTCAGACGTATACCTGGAATGATCAGTGCCTGGAATGGAAAACTTAACTGAGCACCGAACCAGACGTATACCTGGAATGATCAGTGCCTGGAATGGAAAACTTACCTGAGCGCCGAGTCAGACGTATACCTGGAACGATCAGTGCCTGGAATTGAAAACTTAACTGAGCGCCGAGCCAGACTGCCAGACGTATACCTGGAATGGAAACTGAACTGATCGCCGAGTCAGAAGTATGCCTGGAACGATCCGTGCCTGGATGGAAACTTAACTGAGCGCCGAGTCAGACGTATACCTGGAGCGATCAGAGGGTGGCCCGTGGAAAAGCCATGGCGCCGCACGGCTATTCCCTTGAAGGTTTTGGCACTTACATCGCCTCGTCGTCCGATCGTCGGGGAGAGCAAGCAGGCGGCTGGTGTCGGCCAGGAGCTCACTGCTGGAACTGGTCCTATGGTCTCTCAGTCACCCATTATATACGGGTGATATCTCCATCGGAGGAGGCGTGTAATAGGGCCCGCGCGGATGCTCCATATCGAGGATGGCAGAGACCGGAACCCCCATAGGCCGCCGCTGCAGGCCTCTCGCAATGACAGAGACAGAAAAACAATCCGCCGCAATTCGGCAGGTACTCTTCTACACAAACGAGACAATGCCATGTGACAATCACTTTGTTGGAGGAGGTAGCTGAAAAGACACCTGTTTGATTGTCCCTCGGCCGGCGGCACCTTCGGCCCTTTCATCGACTGGGTGTCGTCATTTTTCGTCGCACCACTAAAAGCTATCTGCCGCACACCAAGGAAACAATAATCTGTTTGATTGTTACTCGGCCGGCGGCACCGACGGTCTTTTTTCATGGTCCGGGTCACGTCCCGTGACCAGCGTTCTTCGCCGAGCTGCTGTAGTATGGCGCGTCCCAGCGGCGGTGCTCGAAATAATATCACTTCGATGCATATATCTATATCGCACAACTGGCGGTGTTATGTGTGCCGCCGCGGCTTGCAATGGTATAGTTCACCGTTAAAACATGATTATCACACTATCTCGGATTTGCAAAATTGTCTTTTTGACAACAACAAAAAATCGGAAAATGTCCACAAAATGAAAACATTAGAAGATATTAAACACAAACGTAATATATATGGGAGAACTAAGTATGGACGATACCTAAACCAAATATAAAATCAATATCTTTACTTTTGATGTGCTCGATGGTTATTTTTGCCATGATGAATGAGAATAAGTAAACAGGGATGATCAATAACATGGCAGTAATGTTTATTTTATATATAAAAGGCGAGACAATAAGGAATTAGCTTCCACCGTTACGGCATCGTCAGATTCGAAACATTTTGGACATTCAAAGCAGTTAATCAAAAGTCACACGCGCTAAGACAATCTAAGACAATTTCCTATGCAAGAAGGGTAAGTATTCTAAATCAAACAATACCACCAGGGGCACAGCAGACCCTCAGAAGGGGGGGAGCCCCTGGGAGAGGCCCCCCACCCCAACAAACAAACAAAACTAGATATGAAAAACTCTACGGATTTCGGCCATTTTATTTTGTGAGGCCCCTTTTTAACAATTTTTCTTCGTCTACTTGTGATGAGCTGGATTGGACCAGGACCCTCAGTAAGCATTGTACTGAGCGCATTACTAATTTGTATTGTTACGTACAGGAGAGAAAACCACTGAACTCTATAACATGGAATGCGCATTGGCCGGAAAACTGGTCTAAGGCCGGCCGCCATCTTGAAGGTATCAAAAAGGTGGCCGGGCGCGCGGCCGCCCGTGTTAAAGGAAATTGTTCACCTTCAACATGGGTTTTGAACTGAAATAGCAGTTTTGTAGTCCGTGTTGAGAAATCCTTATCTGGAACGTTTATTGGCTGAAAAGACTCTCCAGCCGAAGACATTTGACTTTTTGGCGAAGGAATACGGCGCATATATGATGTACCGTACCGTCTGAAAGTGCCAGCACTGCCATGGAGCATGCGCAGACCAATAATGCACACTATAACATTAATAATTTACGACCTTCTGTCCTGAATTGGCGCGATGTAGGACCATTTTTGAACATAAAAAAGAAACTGTATTAAAAAATATAATAAAATCGTGTTCTGAAAAATTTCCCGAAGGTGAACTATTTCCTTTAAAGGATAGGGAGGCGGGTACCCCGGCTGACATTTGACAATATATTGAGCGAACTAATTGTGGTAGCGCAATATGACTACCACTACAGCGTTCCAAATTGAATGGAGAATGATTCTATGTGTTCATATTTTTTCGCATTTTTTTCACGAAAAAAATATGAACACCTAGAATCATTTTCTATTAAATTTGGAACGTTGTAGTAGTAGTCATATTGCGCTACCACAAGTAGTTCGCTCAATATATTGCAAAATGTCAGCCAGTGTATCCGCCTCCCCATCCTTTAACACTCGCACGGGTAGCAAGTTTACAACCATGCAACAGCATTCGCACCGCCCGCCGGAGGTGACGTCACGTTGACGTGGGCTTCGTCGGTACGAGGTGCGCACGGCTCATGGGAGGGTTTCATACGCGCAAACGCACAGTTTTGTATTTGATTTTAGCACATTTATGCAATCAAACACATTATTTAAAAACACACATACACTGGTCTGTACTATGTCTGTACACATTAACCCACCGAAGGTGCACAATTCAAGCCTTGAACCCACCGGGTCACCGTTTTACCTTAGGTCAAATGGAAAGGCGCTCTAATACCCATTTAACGAGCCGTCCAAATACGTATTCGTTGTTTACCGATCGAAAGTGTTCAAACTTATATTAAATGTTTATATATATATGATTATATGCGAAACCTAAAAGCATTTCTCGCTGAGGTCAATCGCCTGACCTCGGAAGGTCACAGAGTGCCTGCGAGGTCAAATCTTGGGTACCGTATATGTTTTTTCCTAAACAACTTAGGGGAATCAGCCGAATAGCTTAATATTTACAAAAGACCAAAAATGGTGCACAAAGAGCGACCTAATCCCTTCAGGACATCGTTTGACCTCAAGTCATGGCATAAGTTAATGTTATGGCACACGGCAGAATGGCGCGGTACCGCATAATTTTCTCCCTAAATCACTTAGAGAACCCATTCCACGGTGACCTGGTGGGGTCAAGTCTTGAGTTGTGCACCTTCTGTGGGTTTAAGGGAAGGCGATGGTGGTGGAATGGGTTCTCTAAGTGATTTTGGGGAAAACGCATGCGGTACTGCGCCATTCTGCCGTGTGCCATAACGTTAACTTATGCCATAACCTGAGGTCAAACGAGGACCTGAAGGGATTAGGTCGCTCTTTGTCCACAATCTATAGGCAGTGGGAATATTTAGACGTCAGTACTTTATAAAAAAAAAAAAGTGATGCGGTACCGGAGATTTGAACTCGCAGGCACTCTATGACCTCCCGAGGTCAAGCGACCTCAGCAAGAAATGCTTCTAGTATTCGGATATTTTCATAGACACCAACATTTGATATAAGTTTGAGCACATTCGATCGGTAAACAACGAATACGTATTTGGATGACTCGTTAAATTGATATTAGCGCCTTTCCAGCTGACCTGAGCTCAAACGGTGACCCGGTGGGATCAATTCTTGAATGGTGCACCTTCGGTGGGTTAAAGGGAAGGTGATGGTGGTAGAATGGGCTCTCTAAGTGATTTTGGGGAAAACTTATGCGGCCCCGCGCCATTCTGCCATGTGCCATAACGTTAACCTATGCCATGTCCAGAGGTCAAACGAAGATATGAAGAGATTAGGTCGCTCTTTGTGCACTATCTAAAGGCTGGTGGGAATATTTAGCCGTTGAAAAACTTCGGTAAGTCATTTAGGAAAAAGTTATGCGGTACCCGAGACTTGACCTCGCAGGCACTCCATGACCTTCCGAGGTCAAGATATTGACCTCAGCGAGAAATTCTTTTAGGTTTCGCATATATTCATAGACACCAACATTTGATATAAGTATAAGCTTGAACACATTCAATCGGTAAACAACGAATACGTATTTGGACGGCTCGTTAAGTGGATATTAGCGCCTTTCCAGGTGACGTGAGGTCAAACGGTGACCCGGAAGGGTCAAGTCTTGAGTTATGCACCTTCAGTGGGTTAAAGGGAAAGCGATGGTGGTGGAATGGGTTCTTTAAGTGATTTTGGGAAAACTTATGTGGTACCACGCCATTCTGCCGTGTGCCATAACGTTAACTTATGCGGTGACCTGAGGTCAAACGATGGGCTGAAGGGCTTAAGTCGCTCTTTGTACACCATCTATGCTCTTTTGTGAATATTAAGCTATTGGGCTGATTTCTCTAAGTCGTTTAGGAAAAAGTTGTGCGGTACCGCGCCATTGTCTAAAATGCCTCATTTAAAAATGTGGACGTGACCTGAGGTCAAACGGTGAAATTTTTGGATAAAATGTTTGGTTGTGCACCATCTATGTGCTAATGCCAAAATTGTGCACTGGGATTACTCGACTACTTCAATTATTGTAGGAGTTATGCAGTACCGCGATTTTTTAATCTCCAAAACCGCATTTTTCACGTGTTTGTGTGACCTAAGGTCACACGGTATCAGAGTAAGGTCATCTGTTGTGTTGTGCATAAACTATGGTCACTTGCGGATGGTTCTGTGCTCAATTGCATATATAAATGCGTTTTCTGAGATGTTATAGGGTACCGCGCAAATATTTATCACCCATTACAAAAGAGAAATTTTTGACCTGAGGTCAAACAGTGACCCAATCTGGTCGAATCTTGGTTTGAGCATGATCCTCAGCCTGTTCTGAGTATTTTTGGATTAGGAGATGTTTCTCTAAGTCAATTAGGTGAAAAGTTATGGGGTACCGCGTATTTGACCTGTTTGGCCTATTGTGACCTCTGTAGATCAAACCATTTCTAATATTTCCGTATAACTTCATAGGCTGTGTACTGACGGCATTGGGTTTATCGTGTGGAAATTTGGGCGAAATCTCAGTTACTTTGAATACGTATTTGAATACGGATACGAATACGTTGCTGTCTAATTGGACGTCTGAGTGCTGGCCTGCCGATGGATATCTCAGAGCACCTAAAAATTTCTACCGTAATTTTAGCAAATTAAGTTTTTACCATGTCAGCATAAATATATGTATACTGACTCAAAAAACGTCAGCATAAATATGTCAGCATAAATTTTTCATAATAAATTAAACTGCGTGTAACTGTGTCAGGATAAGCCCGAAAAATCATTATGTGTGTTTTGTCTTGAAAAGTTGACAAAATTGTAGGGAAAAAAAACTGGAGACTAACTTCGGGCTTCAGAATCCCAACGGTGACATACAGCTAGGGTTTCCCAGCCCTGCACTGTGCAGACATGATACGATTGACCAGTCCTGGCAGCTATTGACGCGATATGGTATGGTAGTGGCGCGCTATTGACTTTAACCCGTGCGTCCTGTCTGATTGTAATACTTCTCCCGAATGAGCCGCCCCTGCGTTCTATGTGTGTCTACAGGAAATACTGAAGTATTGAACTGTTTACGAGCGAGCGCGAAGCGCTCGCTCGTCCTTCCGTGGTTTATGGGAAAATCTGATTATCAGCGGCCCGGCCCGGCCCGACTCGGCCCGTGGCGACACTTTTGAGCTCATATCTCTGCAACCGCACGTCCGATTGTCAAGCGGACTTCTTTGCTGAGCAGCCCCATCTAACCTACCCTGTTTGAGACCAGTGCTGACTCATGTGGGTGACTACCACTGCGCATGGCGGGTGCCGTGTGAGGGGTGTTGAGAAGTATTTTCTCGCAATAACTCCACAACGGCTTGGCAGAATATGTGCAAATTTCGTGTGTGGTTAGAGACCCCTCTGCAGCCGCCACTTTCACACAACTCAGGGGTAGGGTTACTGCACGTGCGCACGTGAACACCCCTATTCTACATCTCAGGAACGGCTGAGCCGATTGTGTTCGAATTTGGTGTGTGGTTACTGGTTAGGGACCTCTCATCCGCCAGTTTCTCACAAGTCAGGGGTGTGTGCCTCTGCATGTGCGCACTTGCACGCCCCTATTCTGTATCTCAGGAACGGCTGAGCCGATTGTGTTCAAATTGGGTGTGTGGTTAGGGACTTCTCAGCCACCGCCTTTCCACAAGTCATGGGTGGGATGGCTTTGCACGTGCGCACGTCCACACCCCTATTCTATATCTCTGGAACGGCTGAGCCGATTGTGTTCAAATTTGGTGTGTGTTTAGGGACCTCTCAGCCCCCACTTTCCCACAAGTCCCACAATGGGTGCCTCTGCACGTGCGCACGTGCGCACCTTTTTTGTATCTCAGAAACTACTTGCCCGATCGAGTTAAAATTCCTTATACATTTCCTTCGCGCTCGCTCGTTCATCGCCAACTACGGCGCCTTACTGGTGAATATACCTCTCACCCTTCTCATGACGGATACCCGCTCGATTTACTGGCGGCCAACCGCTGGCCAATCGGGCGTGCTGTTAAACTACACCCCCTCCCCTGCGTGAACCGTCGTTACTAAAGTTCCATTGACATCTCAAGTAATCGTGAACCTAGGGCAGAAAACGAACAAAAATGAACCGGTTATTTTAAATATAAGAGTATTCACATTGTGTTCCTTCAGTGACCAATCATTCGTAACCCTGACGCCTACAGGTCAGTCGGAAAAGTGCGGAGCTCGTTAGCAGAATGTCCTACCACCCCCGGTCTG
The DNA here is from genome assembly GCA_036785665.1 of Chirona hameri. NCBI lineage: Eukaryota > Metazoa > Arthropoda > Thecostraca > Balanomorpha > Balanidae > Chirona > Chirona hameri. Next base: position 29,279 of record JAXIVJ010007764.1, read on the forward strand.
GTGTCGTCTACTCAGCAATTCGCTCAGTTATGTACTGCCTTTCGTCCACGTCACCAATTATAAGGTTCAAACGTTTATTCGAGATTGAATAAATGGTACGACAAATGCCTGCAATCTACGGTCGGAAAACTTCAGCTTAACCGTGTCTGAGTGAAGCTGAGCCTGCACCACGTTGACTACAATGTCGGACAGATATTACACGATTATAGAACCGTACAGTACTTAACTCCTATCGTGCGTATATATGAAGCATCGGCTATCGGCAAGTATCCTGACTTCGGACAATGCGCTGAAACAACACTGCAATGCTTATCTCTAACGTATCCTTAATTAACACGTGGTTCCGACACCGCTGGAACTATACACATAGAACACACGCATGCACACTACAATTCCTACCGCACAATATGCTACTGACTGGCCGCATTCTACATACCCCTAACCACTACATGATAATTCACAGCGCACCTACCCCATTTTAAGGTTCCCAATCTGGACGGTACCTAACTCACATAATTCAGCTTCCCTCTTTCTGTCTCTCTCTGAATTGGCTGGCATGGTATGCTACTAATTTTCGCTTGGCAAGGGTCACGGGCAAAGTTTGGGAAAACGGGGGGAGTGAAAGGAGCGAGCAGAATTTACGGCAACATACTTGACGGGCGAAGAACACTCACATTGCTCAGCGTTATCAGCGGCGGCGAAACCCCAACTCCTCTGTCACTCGTCCACGAGCCTCGGTGCGTTCCGGGTGGCGGTTCTCCTTTGTATAGCCTGTTCCGGTCAGCGGCGGCCGGCGGCCGCCGGGTGTGGAAGGACCCCCGTCCTCTGATTGGTCGAGCGTCTCTGTACTTAATTTTGCACTTTCCGGTGCTTACCAATTCTTTAAACCTGCTGACGCCTTTTCTTATTCAATTTTGAGCTTAGAACCTTCTGGAACAAATAACTCATCTGACTTCTTTGGGCGGATTTCATCGTTGATAATTGGGCCACACCCTTTCAATTCTTGTTTTGCAATACGTTGCTGGTGTTGACCCGTATATTTCATGTCGATCTATCTTGGCCCTGTATTCTTTTTAATCGATATTTCTCTCCTCTTTAGACAGCATTCAGAATCTGTGACATATCTATGGAGAATCCAAATGTTTGATCGACCGCTGTGCTTCTGTCGTGAGTCCGGCTTTATGCTTAGCATTGTCGTGATATTGATCCATCTATCTTTGCTGCATCGGCATTAATTGTCCCGCTTAGCTATGTTTGACAGCCATCACGTGCTTTCCTTTGAACATTTGCACCGAGATTGGTCCATCATATCGCTTTATCCGTAATCATCTATCGCTTTTCAACCACCGAGCATAGATATGTCGATAGGATATGGTGATTCACTACTTTCCCTATTTGTTCCTGGCATCAGCTCTTCAATCATAACCTTCCCATCAACTCCTCTTTCCTTGCTGCTTTGATTTCTTTATAATCCTTCTTACACCGCCGTTGCTTGGGCCAATTGTGTCGCGTCCCGGCGATGCCCTTATATGGTGACGTCTTGAGTCCCGTGACATCCAGCGGTGCGTCGACCACGTGTGCGTCGGGGTGTGGGAGGAAAGGGTGTGGCGGTGCTGATGGTGCGGGTTCATGCTGAATGAAGAGGTTCACTGATGGTACGGTTCAGGCTGAATGATAGGATTCAGAGGGGGCTTCACCAGGCTCACATTCCATGCGGGTCATACCTGCCCGCTAATGGCTGCCTGCTAATGGCAGTCATCATGGCTTTGTTAAGAACGTGCCATCTGGCGACTACGCACTGCTTTTTGTCAGTGTCGTTTTCGTCTGGTGGGGAAGGGCGTGGCGGCAGCCGGCTCGGTTCGGTCCGGTCCGTTTGGAGTCGGGCCGGCTATGGTCAATAGAAACATCATTTTAATATGAGATGTACCCCGCTACACACATCAGACGGTAGTTACACAGCCGTCAGTCTGGAAAATAAACTGACCGAAATGCCATCTGCCATCTGTATAGATTTAGTCCGTCAGCCTGGAAAATAAACTGACCGAAATGCCATCTGGCATCTGAATAGATTTAGTCCGTCAGCCTGGAAAATAGACTGACCGAAATGCCATCTGGCATCTGGATAGATTTAGTCCGTCCGCCTGGAAAATAAACTGATCGAAATGACATCTGGATAGATTTAGTCCGTCCCACTGACCTTTTTAAAGCAGACACAACAACGCCTCCCGACGCCGGTAAGATAAGCGTCCATACTGCAACAACTCTTCACAGATTTCCCTAGCAGCCATCAGTGAGCCTCATCTTCCGGCCTGCTGGCACAGTCCTGGTCAGCCAATGCACCCCAGCACCACTGCCGGCCCACTCAGCGCCCACACCGCCCGACCCTACGGCGTCAGCGCTCAGCGCATCTTGGCCACGACGGCGTCGCTCTCGGCGTTCTTCATCAGACGGTAGTAGAAGAGGACGCAGTTGTGGTAGTTCTCCACGGAGATCATCTCGTTGTCTCCGTGGTACATGCCGACCTGGTCGGCCCGCATTACGATCGGGTTGAAGCGGTACACGTGGTCGGTGAGGTCCAGGTAGTGTCGGGTGTCCGTGTTGGCGATCATCACGCTGGGCACCGTCAACGCCTGCTCGCCGTACAGCTGCTTGATGGTGCCGCCGATTAGGCCGAACGGCGCGTCGTCCTCCCCGTACGGGGAGATCGGGGATGGCGCGTTCTCGCGCAGAATTTTAAACTCCAGCGACGGGTCAGCGACGGCGCTGCGGTCGACCGCCAGCACCGCCTCGCGGTCCTGCAGCGGCGAGACGCGGTGGTTGATGATGGCGGACGCCAGGCCGGGCACCACGTTCTCCTTGTAGCCGCCCTTGACGATGGTCACCGCGGTGCTGGTCTGGATCGTGGCGCGCATGGCCCGGTTATTCAGGAACGCCCTCTTGATGACCCAGCCGAACAGCCATAAGTTGGCGTAGGCGATGCGGATCGGGCCGCTGGCGGCGCCGGCCACCACGCGCAGCAGATCCATCTCGGGTCCGCAGCCGAACAGCACTGGCTGCGGGTTCGGGTGCAGCCGGGCCAAGGCGTGGCCCAGCTTCCCCACAGCCGTCTCCGGCGGCGGGATGCTCGAGTGGCCGGCCTCGCCGCGAGCCGTCATCTCCACGGTCAAGTAGCCCTTCTCACATACACCCACCACGGCCACCGGGCCCCGCACGCCCGACAGGGACTTTTCCCGGATGGGCATGCCCTCGTCGATGATGAACAGCGGCTGGACGCCCCGCTCCCGCAGCAGTTTGCCGATCTCCCCGGCGCCGCGCGTGCCGCCCACCTCTTCGTCGTGGCCGAGCGCGACGTAGAGCGGCCGCTGCGGCGCGTCGTCCGCCCTCAGACGGTGCTCCAGGCTCTCCAGGATGGCGTGCGTCGTCTGCTTCACGTCGATGGCGCCGCGGCCGATGATGAAGCCGTCCCGGATGAGGCCGCCGAACGGCGGGTGCGTCCAGTGCTCCTCAGAGACGGGCACCACGTCCATGTGCGAGAGGAGGAGGTAGGGACGCAGCTCCGGTCGGGAGCCAGTCACCGTCAGCAGCAGACTCAGCTCGTTCACTGTCTCCACCTGCACCAGCGGCGAGCTGAACACGGTCGGAAAACCTGCCGAGAGGCGCGGTGACGGGTCATACGTGAACAGGGAGCTGAAATGCCGCCACGGCACGGCACGGTCACTCAGAGCAACAGCGCAGATTTAGGTGCTGCGTATCAGAACTGGAAGCTCCACGTTGGGAAATGACAATGAACAAACATGCCGGCCAACGCATGTCTGAACCACACACGGTAGTGACGGGATACGATTGCCGAGCTTCAGCAGTGATGGACAGAAACCACATTATATACGACAAATGGTCGACGTAAATCGGTCATAAAACGGTCGGTTACGTATTCAAACATTGCCCGTTAAATAAGACACCTAGAGACTGCAACGATGCTTAGCCACACGCAGACAACCTAAAATGATAGGTACTTAGTAGCTCATTGTCTACAAGACATGCAATCAATTTACTTAAAGGTCACCATATAAACATGCTGTAACTCCTGCAAAAGGTGGTTGAGCTCATTATTTACCCATCATAAGGTCTGACATATCGCAGTCTGCAACCCATAGCGGTCGGAAAACAACACTAGTTCCACAAACAAAGTCTCACCACTCACCAGGCACAAGGTCAAACGTTGCGTCTTGCAGGCGGGACAAACAAAAACAGCAGACACGCTCGGCAAAAAAAAACAGTCGCCTGGCGGGCAGACAACTCCGAAACAAAAACTATCGGGGCCGAGTAAAAGTTCAGCGAGCTGTTGGACACCATGCTCTGGCGCCTGCCACCAAGCTGGTGGTAACACAGTACTCACTGTGCCGGAGATTTTTGGCGGTAACACAGTACTCACTGTGCCGGAGATGCTGGTGGTAACACAGTACTCACTGTGCCGGAGATGCTGGTGGTAACACTGTACTCACTGTGCCGAAGATGCTGGTGGTAACACAGTACTTACTGTGCCGGAGATGCTGGTGGTAACACAGTACTCACTGTGCCGGAGATGCTGGTGGTAACACAGTACTCACTGTGCCGGAGATGCTGGTGGTAACACAGTACTTACTGTGCCGGAGATGCTGGTGGTAGCGCAGTACTCACTGTGCCGGAGATGCTGGTGGTAACACAGTACTCACTGTGCCGGAGATGCTGGTGGTAACACAGTACTCACTGTGCCGGAGATGCTGGTGGTAACACAGTACTCACTGTGCTGGAGATGCTGGCGGTAACACAGTACTCACTGCGCCGGAGATGCTGGTGGTAACACAGTACTCACTGTGCCGGAGATGCTGGCGGTAACACAGTACTCACTGTGCCGGAGATGCTGGCGGTAACACAGTACTCACTGCGCCGGAGATGCTGGTGGTAGCACAGTACTCACTGTGCCGGAGATGCTGGCGGTAACACAGTACTCACTGTGCCGGAGATGCTGGTGGTAACACAGTACTCACTGTGCCGGAGATGCTGGCGGTAACACAGTACTCACTGCGCCGGAGATGCTGGTGGTAACACAGTACTCACTGTGCCGGAGATGCTGGTGGTAACACAGTACTCATTGTGCCGGAGATGCTGGCGGTAACACAGTACTCACAGTGCCGGAGATGCTGGCGGTAACACAGTACTCATTGTGCCGGAGATGCTGGTGGTAACACAGTACTCACTGTGCCGGAGATGCTGGTGGTAACACAGTACTCATTGTGCCGGAGATGCTGGTGGTAACACAGTACTCACTGTGCCGGAGATGCTGGTGGTAACACAGTACTCACTGTGCCGGAGATGCTGGTGGTAACACAGTACTCACTGTGCCGGAGATGCTGGTGGTAGCACAGTACTCACTGTGCCGGAGATGCTGGTGGTAGCGCAGTACTCACTGTGCTGGAGATGCTGGCCGTAACACAGTACTCATTGTGCCGGAGATGCTGGTGGTAACACAGTACTCACTGTGCCGGAGATGCTGGTGGTAACACAGTACTCATTGTGCCGGAGATGCTGGCGGTAACACAGTACTCACTGTGCCGGAGATGCTGGCGGTAACACAGTACTCATTGTGCCGGAGATGCTGGTGGTAACACAGTACTCACTGTGCCGGAGATGCTGGTGGTAACACAGTACTCATTGTGCCGGAGATGCTGGTGGTAACACAGTACTCATTGTGCCGGAGATGCTGGTGGTAACACAGTACTCACTGTGCCGGAGATGCTGGTGGTAACACAGTACTCACTGTGCCGGAGATGCTGGTGGTAACACAGTACTCACTGTGCCGGAGATGCTGGTGGTAACACAGTACTCACTGTGCCGGAGATGCTGGTGGTAACACAGTACTCACTGTGCCGGAGATGCTGGCGGTAACACAGTACTCACTGTGCCGGAGATGCTGGTGGTAACACAGTACTCACTGTGCCGGAGATGCTGGTGGTAACACAGTACTCACTGTGCCGGAGATGCTGGTGGTAACACAGTACTCACTGTGCCGGAGATGCTGGTGGTAGCACAGTACTTACTGTGCCGGAGATGCTGGTGGTAACACAGTACTCACTGTGCCGGAGATGCTGGTGGTAACACAGTACTCACTGTGCCGGAGATGCTGGTGGTAGCACAGTACTTACTGTGCCGGAGATGCTGGTGGTAACACAGTACTCACTGTGCCGGAGATGCTGGTGGTAACACAGTACTCACTGTGCCGGAGATGCTGGTGGTAACACAGTACTCACTGTGCCGGAGATGCTGGTGGTAACACAGTACTCACTGTGCCGGAGATGCTGGTGGTAACACAGTACTCACTGTGCCGGAGATGCTGGTGGTAACACAGTACTCACTGTGCCGGAGATGCTGGTGGTAACACAGTACTCATTGTGCCGGAGATGCTGGTGGTAACACAGTACTCACTGTGCCGGAGATGCTGGTGGTAACACAGTACTCATTGTGCCGGAGATGCTGGTGGTAACACAGTACTCACGGTGCCGGAGATGCTGGTGGTAACACAGTACTCACTGTGCCGGAGATGCTGGTGGTAGCACAGTACTTACTGTGCCGGAGATGCTGGTGGTAACACAGTACTCACTGTGCCGGAGATGCTGGTGGTAACACAGTACTCACTGTGCCGGAGATGCTGGTGGTAACACAGTACTCATTGTGCCGGAGATGCTGGTGGTAACACAGTACTCACTGTGCCGGAGATGCTGGTGGTAACACAGTACTCACTGTGCCGGAGATGCTGGTGGTAACACAGTACTCACTGTGCCGGAGATGCTGGTGGTAACACAGTACTCACTGTGCCGGAGATGCTGGTGGTAACACAGTACTCATTGTGCCGGAGATGCTGGTGGTAACACAGTACTTACTGTGCCGGAGATGCTGGTGGTAGCACAGTACTCACTGTGCCGGAGATGCTGGTGGTAACACAGTACTTACTGTGCCGGAGATGCTGGTGGTAACACAGTACTTACTGTGCCGGAGATGCTGGTGGTAACACAGTACTCACTGTGCCGGAGATGCTGGTGGTAACACAGTACTCACTGTGCCGGAGATGCTGGTGGTAACACAGTACTCACTGTGCCGGAGATACTGGTGGTAACACAGTACTCACTGTGCCGGAGATGCTGGTGGTAGCGCAGCAGCTCCTCCCTGGGCGGCGGATCCTCCCGCGATATGGAGACGGTCGGTATGCTGAGGCCGGCCGCCAGCCTCTGCTCACTACCCCGCAGGTCGGCCGGCGTCAGGTCGGCGCTGCTCAGCTCAGCCGTCCTGAACAGGTAGCCTCGGCGGCGTACCAGCAGAGCACGGCCCACCACCACCGAGGCCAGACCGAGCAGGGCCGTGCCGGCTGCGGCTCCGACAGTCGCGTAGTCCCACATGGTGACGGTGACGAGCGGGGAAGGAGCGTGCGGTCCTGGGTAGGACGGGGCGGACTGAGGAGGAAAACCAAGAGGAGCGGAGAGCGCAGAGACGGTACTGTTTACACCGTGTAGGTTCACTGCCGACTGGGGTGGGGCGGCGCCCGAGTTGCATGCAACGGTGACCTTGAGTATAATCCACGCGCCGACTGCTGCCCGCGGGTATCGGCGGCGGGGCGGGCAGGCCGACCAATCGGGTGCCAGATAACCCCCCCCCCCCCCCTCCTCCCTCCCGGAGAGACCCGGAGTTCAGTTGGAGCAGCCGGGCGGGGACGCCCGATGGCATATCCCGTGCGTAAATAGTCTGCTTTATATTTGCTCGGCGGAGGGTTCGTATCTCAGAAACTCGGCCAAGCGATTGTCCGCTTTCGAGTTAAAACGTCAGTATAACATGACAATTCATGACGAATTTGTGTGAGTCTGATCTGTTAGCTGAGTCCTCAGCTATGTAGCAGTGCGCCTGCGGGAGAAATGCCGTCTTCTCTGAGTCGCCGACACGTGTGGAGCTGGCGGCTACTCACTGACATCAATATAATACCTAGACAGCCAACTCGCACGCTGCATACGCCGGACGGGTCGTCCGGCGTATGCGGCGTGCGAGTTCCCACACTATGTGGTGGCGTCAGCCGTCCTGGGGGGCAAAACATCGCGGGCGCCATAGGGGCCAATGTATAAATGGCAAATCTGAGCGGCGCCCGGACTGGGCTACGTTTGGAAAAAGTGGTACAAAGTAGCAGCATATTATTCGTTGGAGATTCTAGATTGAGCCCATGCGAATTATAAGGTTCCACCTGGTCATGGAATTTCTGGAGAGCAGCTGACATGATCGGTTACTATGACCTTGTTTGGGGTGTAACAACCACGTTATACCGTTCACATTCCGTTGCAAATGCGATCTAAGCTTCATATACTTCATATACTAAGCTTAGATCGCATTTGCAACGGAAAGTGAACGGTATAACGTGGTTCTTACATTCCAAATAAGGTCATGGTAACCGATCATTTCAGCTGCTCTCCAGAAATTCGTTGACTAGGTGGAACCTTATAATTCGTTTTGACTCAATCTAGAATCTCCAGCAAATAATATGATGCTACTTTGCACAATTTTTCCAAGCGTAGCCCAGTAAGGGCGCCGTTCAAATTTGCAATTTATACATTGGTCACTATGGCGCGCCGCGATGTTTTGCTCCCCAGGGCTTGTGAGTTAGTGGTGGCGCCACCACAGTGCATGGGAACGGCCGTACGGCGCAAGATGGCTGTTTAGGTATTATATGGATGTCAGTGCGGCTACTACGGACTCGAACATGGCGCAGCCAGCAGGGTCCGAGGGGATCGAACCCGCCTCAGTGGAACTGTGGTGCGCAATATCACTTTACTGCAGCTCTTTAGCGTTCCGTATTTCCGCAACTTTATTTGTTTACAATTCGTCAGTTCTACCAGAGTAAATCTAGATAATTTTCTAACGTAAATAATTCGGCAACTTTGTATGTGTATTGCTAATGTGATTAATCTGCGGTTTGCTTTCCGTCTTTGTATTTCTCGTATAACTTATTTAACTTAAAGGAAATAGTTCACCTTGGAAATTTTTTACCCAACATCATTTGATTATATTTTGTAATGCAATGTCTTTTTATATTGCCAAAAATGGCCTCATATCGCGCCGATTCAGGACAGAAGGCCGTAAATTTGTATTGTTTATCAAAACGATATGCATACTCTCTGAGTCAGAGTCCTGACGTCACACGAATGTAAAAAATGGTTCAGCCAATCAGATTCGAAAGTTGTCGCGTAAAGATAGACTCGCATTGGAGATGTGCCAACCGGCGGCCGGCGATTCGCTTGCTAGCACCAGCTGCAAGCTGATTGGCTGATGGTATAGCCTCTGCCCGGGCTAGAACCAGTACAACATTCTTTCGCCAGCACCGCATTTCTTCGCCAAAAACTCAATATATTCGGCTGGAGAGTCTTTTCAGTCAAGAAAACTTGAAGATAGGGGTTTCCCAACACGGACTACAAAACTGCTAGCTCAGTTTAAAACTAATGTTGAAGGTGAACATTTCCTTTAATCTGTCCGCAATCTGTAGAGTAACTCGCGACTTTTATGTATATCTGTAAACAGAAGTGTCTTCGTACCCGGCAACGCTCGTAACTTTCTTTTGCTTTCCGCTCCTGGTCGCGACCTCACGTTGCTCGTCATACGATTTATTTAGTTACTTGGTTTGTAATCTGTCATACGTCATAGCCTCATATCATATTATCATATTATATAGCTGTCAACTGTTTAAAGCTTGGTCTCCCTTCAGGTTCTTATTATGTAGTCCCGATCGCCTGATCGGGTTGCTCGTTGTCTTCTCGGCGCCATGTTTCCCGCCCGAGTCGCTCATCTGATATACGTCTGACTGTTCGGGTTGGCACTCGGCAGTCATTCGGTGTCATTTTCTCGTCTCCTCTTGTTGGTTCATTCTGTTTTGTTTGTCCGCAGATTGTTTGCCCAAATACCTTGTGGGCGTGAGTCGACTTGGTTTCTCCCACCAGCGCCCCACAATTTGGTGACCCCGACGGATCTGTTTCCTGATATAATAGTTTCTGACCTGATCGTTTTCTGACAATCTTTCTTCTAACGTGATATCGTTTTGAACACGCTACCTTTGACATGTCATGCTTTGTACTGACCCTCGCTATCCAGCGCGAGCGTGTCTCCATCTGCTCTGTCCGTAGCGGAGTGCGTGCTGCCTGTGAGCGAGCGGAGTGCGTGCTCTTTCCGTTTTGCTGCGGTCTCCGCTCTCGCTCTGCTCCGCTCTACTCCGGATCTCCCTCGACAAGTGTAAGTTCCTGCAGCGCACTCTCGTGTTCCTCGGGCACCAGGTGTCCGAGAGCGGACTCGGCCCTCCCCAGGCCAGAGTAGCTGAGATTCTCGACCTGCCCAGACCCCTGACTCAGCGGCTCTGCGCAGATATCTCGGACTCATTGGTTTCCACCGTCGCATGATTCCCAGATTTGCAGACGTTGTGTAACCCCTCACTGAGCTGATTCGTTGGCACCCGAAGAGTAAGGAGCTGCCATGGGACGAACAGCAGTCTCGCGCCTTCAGCGACAGTAAGGTGACGTTGGCCGGAGCGTGTCCTCTGCCGCATCCACTACCCCAGTGCCATGTGTATGAGTTGGTGACTGATGCCTCGCAGGTCGCAGTCGGAGCCGTCCTCCATCAGATCGTCGACGGAGAGTCGGTTCCTGTTGGGTTTTTCTCTTGGAAGCTGAGTCAGCCCCAGCAGCGCTACGCAGCCTTCGACAGGGAACTCCTCGCGGCGTATCTGGCCGCTTTGTACTTCCGTGACGCCATCGAGGGTCGGCGAGTCACGCTCCTCACGGACCACAAACCCCTCGTGAGTGCTTTCCGCAGTCCGCACATGGCGAAGTCTGAGCGCCAGCAGCGTCATTGGCTAGGGATCACTGAGTACGTCATGGGTGAGAGGTTCACCCGTGGCCGTGATTATATCGTCGCCGATTGCCTCAGTCTATGCTATATCTCTCGACTCATGTGACCTTCGCTTCATCGCTGATCACCAGGGTCAGGATGAGGAGACCTCCCGTCTGCGAGACTGTCTCGAGCCTGTGTCCCTCGCAGATGACATTTCGGTTCTCTGTGACATGACCTACCCTCAGCCGCGGCCGTTCGTTCCTGAGGCGTGTCGTCGTTCAGTCTTCGGCAGGTTTCACAACCTGACTCACCCCGGTCGTAAAGCCACAGCTCGTTTGTTGACTTCCCGCTACTATTGGCTTTCTATGCGCAAGGATATCCAGCGATGGGTACGTGATGGTCTCTCTTGCCAGGAGGCAAAAGTTCACTGCCACACGAGGTCCGCCGCGGGCTCTTTCGACGTGCCGTCCGCGCGGTTCGAAACCATCCGGCGATTAGAGTCATCCGGCGATTCTTCAGAATCGTGATGTCAGAGCGTTACGTATTTCGGGTCCAACGGCCTCCTCCGCCATTGCATTTAATGCTATTTTGGGATAAATAAATACCCTCTAGCTCGAAAATTAAAAATGTTACGAAAAAGAAAAAGACAGTGCCGGACAGCTCAAAACAAGGCAAATCGAAATATTCTTGATTATTCTAAGCTCAGGTCAATATTGAGGTCACTAGAGGTCATCAAAGGTCAGGGCCTTGTTCACGGTCCCCCTGCGGTTCGGCGGTCACCAGCTGAGGCTCTAAGCCCCGCTCCTTCGATGAGCTTTGCGTGCGCCGGCCATTTAACCTAAACCACGTACACCTGGTATGAATCGACGCGGCCCGACGAGGTGAACACAATGACATCTAAATCATTGCTATATCTGTATTTGTAAAAAAGTTATTTGCGAAAACAGTTTTAATCGATCGCCGACGACATGCTCCAGAATTGACTACTGGAGTGACTTAGCAAGAGTTTCTGGACACGTTACGGAGATATGGATGACACCCTTTGGCCGTGGCCTTGGCCGCGGCAGGTTGTGCAGAGTGCGTGCGTCGTCCGTTGTCAGTGTTCAAGTTGCCGTTGGGTTGCGAAAGGCTGTCAATTGTGCTGTCGTGATCGTAGTTATAAGTACCTAATTTTGAGTTGTGAGTGCGTTCTTTCGTGCGTTCTTTTGATCTTAGAAATCTGGTTAGTTGTGAATTTGTGATCGATAAACTTTAGGTATGATAGCGTCTATATGTTGCATGCCCTCCCGTCACAACCAATTGTATTGCTTATCCGGTCGTAGCTGCACCGACCAAGCTTCTATAAACATATGAATATACCTAGCTGACTGTTGATCCATAGTAACTATATAGCTGTCAATTATTTATGAGTATGCTTGATGAAGATGATTTCTGATGTTGATGTTGATACATGGAACTGTTTACAATAATTCACGGTTTTGTTAATACAATGGTTTTGCAATGAAATGTACTAATTTTTAGTTGCTCAGATTATGAAGGTTGGCGCGAGTGGTCAGTCAGGTCAGATTGCTGAGATTGGCATGAGTCGCGTTGCGACACGTCTCTGAGCCGGCGCCCGGCGGCGGCCGCCGCCCGCCATGCGTCTGCGTCACGACACCCCAGGCAGCGGCAACTGTTACACCTCTCCCAGTGGTAAACGAACTCCTGCAATACGCCCGGCTGAGGCGTCAATCGACCCCCCCCCCCCCCATGAGTATTTCGATACCTCGACACCCCATGCAGCGGTGGCGTTACGCCTTTCCCAGTGGTGAACGAACTCCCGCAATACGCCCGGCTGAGGCGTCAATTGACACCCCCCGCATGAGTATTTCGACACCTCGACACTCCATGCAGCGGTTATCAAGGGTGTTCCGTAAACCTATATACCCCATGCAGCGGCGATCACGGTTGTTCCAGTACACCTCCCTGAGTGCTAAACAAAACACCTTCCAGGTGACGTATTTTAGGGTGTGTGGGCATCACACTGGCTAGGGGTGCCGACACCCGCCACGGGTGTTGATTTGTTTTGTGAGTGTGGCCAAATTAGAATTCCCGTGCCACGTGACCTTGAATATGTCGCAAAACCCCGATTTTTGTTTTACATTGGGCCACTTGGTCAGCCCTGCAGTGGCCCTGGTCCATTGCAGTGCTCCGAAACGGGTATCGGTAGCTCCAGGAGGGTAAGTGGGAGGGAATCATCCGCGCACGTGCTGGTTTCGTATCACCAGGGCTCCTCCATTTGGGATATTTTAAAGGATGATGTATTTTGCCCATAGGTGCAGCCCACAGTGACCTGTTGTTACAATGAGATGTCATTGCCGTTGTGCAAGACGAGTAAGTGGCCGACGTGCAATCTGCACGTGACATAGTTGTTTTGCCCGGGGTCCTCCTTTATGAAGATTTGTGTGGGTTTCTTTAAAATTTCAGAACATTTCGAAAAATCCAACTTCTCGAGCTCATGACTGCCATATCCCACCGGATATCTTAGTGCCAAGTGTGGTTGAGGTAACATAAGAGTCTTTTGAGAAAGAGACTCACTAATGGAAGGATCGTGGGTTCGAATCCCAGTCGGGTCACACAATGTTTCACGGGTGGTTGCTAAGCTTACACTGCGACAGTGCTTGGTATGACCACGTGCGACGATGTGTGGGTCACATGGACGCACGTGCTGTTGTTTTGAAAGGATCCTAACCTTCAAGTTTTCGAGAACACATTTTAACCCGCGCACTGCAGGGGGGGGGGGTTGATTTCCGCCCCCCCCCCCCCCCCCCCCCCCTCAGGTTTTTCAAAGATAGCGAAAAAACGGCGGCGCGCGGCGCCGCCGGGTTTTGATACACCTGTTAGGACATCAATTGCGCACACTTTGAGAAAAAAATATGATCGGGTCATCTCAGGTCAGGTCACCAGACCAGGTCAAGTGACCCCACCACCAAAAATGTTTGCAGTTGTGCCAAAGCCAGAGTTTTTCACCGATCAGGTTGAAACTTACAGGATGTCATGAGGGCATCAGCACTTACAATTCGTTTTAACACGGAATTTTGATATCGGTGACCTAAGGTCAGGTCAATTTCGTAACCTCCCCATAATAAGTCAATGGGGAAATATACAAATGCTTCCTATTTCAAGGATATGCATGGTACTAGTCCAATTACTTCTGGATCATGTTATTATAGGATATTATTGATGATCCAAGTGTAAGTTTTGTTCAGTGACCCCTATTGGGTCATTTGAGGTCATGCGAGGTCACCATCACTTTTTTGTCAATAACTTTCGACATAATGAAGATATAGAAGTAAAACAGACATCAATGTGTTTGTCTCGTCGAGACACGTCTTCCCATATTCAACATGCCCTACTTGGGTCACCACTTGACCTTGACCTTAGGTCAAATTGTTAAGTTGACTTAACAAGGTCACCATATATATCATTCAAAGCGTCTTGACAAGATAAACACAATGGCGTAAACAGTTTTCCGTTATCTTTATTAAGTAAAAAGTTAAAAGCAAAAAAACGATTTAGCAAAAAAACTGATTTTTTTCTTTTTTGACCTCTGGAGCCTCAAATATTAATCTGAGATCAAATCTGAGGACACTTTAGCGATTACAAATTTCACTGGCTGGCGTTTGCTTTTTTCCGTTTGTTTCTAACTATCATCGTTTCTGAGATATATGGGAATTTCTGGAGCGATGTCCTAAAACAGGAGAAAAAACTGGAAAATTTGACCTTTGATGACCTCTGGTGACCTCAATTTTGACCTGACTTAAAACAACACTGAAATACTTTCGATAGAACATGTATGAAGCTATCAAATGCCTTTTTTCGCTTCTCGCTACGTTGCGTAGTTTCCGAGATCTCAGGGGGGGCGGAAATAACCCCCCCCCCCCCCCCCCTCCCCCTGCAGCTCGTGTTCGGCGCAAAGCCCCTGCAGTGCGCGGGTTAAAAACAACCTTCGGTCCGCGACACCCCCAAAAGTGTCGCTATCAGGTAAAACCACTTTATATCGTTCACTTTCCGTTGCAAATGCGATCTAAGCTTCATATACTTCATATACTAAGCTTAGATCGCATTTTCAACGGAAAGTGAACGGTATAACGTGGCTGTTACATCACAGCGGTATAACGTGACATTACAGCCATGGAAACCGATCATTTCAGCTGCTCTCCAGAAATGATATGACCAGGTGGAACCTTATAATTCGTTTTGACTCAATCTAGAATCTCCAGCAAATAATATGATGCTACTTTGCACAACTTTTTCCAAACGTAGCCCAGTCAGGGCGGCGTTCACATTTGCCATTTATACATTGGTCCCTATGGCGCGCCGCGATGCTTTGCTCCCCAGGGCTGGTGAGTTAGTGGTGGCGCCACCCCACAGTGTGGGAACGGCCGGACGGCGCAAGATGGCTGTCTAGGTATTATATGGATGTCAGTGCGGCTACTACGGACTCGAACATGGCGCAGCCAGCAGGGTCCGAGGGGATCGAACCCGCCTCAATGCAACTACCGAGTGACGACGGCGAACCCGTGCAACCGGTAGCGATACCTTCGCCGAGTGTTGTGTCCGCTGTGATGGCGAGAAAAGCTAAACTCCACCGACTGGAACTGACTAGTAACCAAGGTGCTTCGTACCGGTTGTGGCGCCATCGGTGAGACGATTACGCCAAGGCCGTATAAGAGAGGTAGAGTCATCAGGGGATTTTAGCGCCCCAATCGCTCAACATTAGCGTGACGTCACAGGTGCTCTGGTCGGGCTCGGCTGTCCCCGCACGCGGCGCGGTGCGGTGCGAATATTTCGAACGGGATACGGATAGTTGCGTCTAAGGTACGATCCTATTTAAGATTATGCTTACCTCGGATAATTATCCCTCCCCTAATTCATGCCGAGGGGGAGAGACGGTCATGCGCTGCCCGGTCTGTGTGAGGGGCGTCTGGCGAGACGGCCATACGCTGCACCGGTCTGACTGAGGGGTGATACGGCCATACGCCACCCCCGGTCTGACTGAGGGGCGAGACGGCATACGCTGCAGGTCTGACTGAGGGGTGAGACGGCCATACGCTGCCCCGGTCCGGCTGAGGGAGGGGGAGATGGCCATACGCTGCCCCGGTCTGGCTGAGGGGCGAGATGGGCATACTGCACCGGTCCGGCTGAGGGAGGGGGAGATGGCCATACGCTGCCCCGGTCCGGCTGAGGGGCGAGACGGCCACACGCTGCGTCTGGCTGAGGGGCGAGACGGCCATACCCTGCACCGGTCTGACTGAGGGGCAAGACGGCCACACGCTGCGTCTGGCTGAGGGGCGAGACGGCCATACCCTGCACCGGTCTGACTGAGGGGTGATACGGTCATACGCTGCCCCGGTCTGACTGAGGGAGGGGGAGACGGCCATACGCTGCCCCGGTCCGGCTGAGGGAGGGGGAGATGGCCATACGCTGCCCCGGTCTGGCTGAGGGGCGAGACGGCCACACGCTGCGTCTGGCTGAGGGGCGAGACGGCCATACCCTGCATCGGTCTGACTGAGGGGCAAGACGGCCACACGCTGCGTCTGGCTGAGGGGCGAGACGGCCATACCCTGCACCGGTCTGACTGAGGGGTGATACGGTCATACGCTGCCCCGGTCTGACTGAGGGGCGAGACGGCAATACGCTGCACCGGTCTGACTCAGTGGCGGTTCTTCCATTGAGGCAGATGAGGCAGTGCCTTACTGAGAGATGGAGAATGATGAGAATGATCCATTGAGGCAGATGAGGCAGTGCCTTACCTAAATTAGCGAAACATATATAGTATAATCTGATTTTTCCCTAAATATTCAATAATTTGTGTAAGGTTATAAGGAACAAAGTATTTCATAGGCAAAACAATTTTCCAAACAGTTCAAACGAGTCTCATTTTCATTTTATTTCAAGATGTTTGCTGGTATCGATAGGCGCAAATCAGCCTAGCCATTGCAATTTAGCATTGTGAAAAGTTGGGCTGTGAGGCACTTCCTCACAGCCCAAACGCGTTTCTCGCCCAGCTCTTTGGCGGTTTTCGCCGGGCGCTTCCGTTCGGGAGAAATTCGATGCGGCGTCAGCCGTCAACGCGGCAGCAGCAAAGGACCTTTGTGACAGGCGCCATGAATGTTTCAGTATATTTTGAATGCGCGATCTTTTTCTTATGGTTTAATATCTTGTTTAAAATCTCCTTTTAATGGTAAATGTCATTAACTTATGTAATAGTTACATATTGCTGCAAGGAGATCGGCGGGCCGACCAGACTTAGACTACAAACAGGACATTATATTTGGATGCATTTTTCTTAGCCGTGTAACGTGTTCTTCGGATATAACTATTGATTTTATGTGTAGGCTCCGAGTTCTATTGTTAACATGCAGTCGCACAATTCTTGTCAACCGGCAGAATGCAGTCAAATCGAAAACCTTAGGTACGTGCCACACACTCTGCGTTTCTCGTGAAAATTCTTGCCTATTTTCAAATCAATTCCAAGCTGAGGACAGCATATACACAGGCTGTTTGTAGCGGTGAAGTATTACTACTTCACCGCTACAACCGTGGTGATCATATATTTACCAAACTACAAAAAAACAAATCACGAAACATTTCCCCCTCCCCCTTCCCGGCAGCCTCACCTACCTTTGACCCCTGGCGCCGGCACTGGTCTGACTGAGGGGTGAGACGGCCATACGCTTCCCTGGTCTGACTGAAGGGTGAGACAGCTAAACGCTTCCCCCGGTCCGGCTGAGGGGGGAGGGTAGAGACGGCCATACGCTGCCCCGGTCTGGCTGAGGGGCGAAACGGCATACGCCTCAGGTCTGACTGAGGGGCGAGACGGCCACACACTGCCCCGGTCTGGCTGAGGTGCGAGAAATCTGGCTGAGGTGCGAGTTTTGGCTTACTGTTCAAGATAAGTTTTGAGAAAAAAACTTTAAAAAAGCAAAATATTCCAAAAGCATAAACTTGCAACCTAACCGTTAAAACATGATTATCACACTATCTCGCATTTGCAAAATTCTGTCTTTTTGACAAAAAAAAAAAAAATCGGAAAATTTCCACAAAATGAAAAAATTAGAAGATATTAAACACAAACGTAATGTATATGGGAGAACTAAGTATGGACGATACCCAAACCAAATATAAAATCAATATCTTTATTTTGTATGTGTTCGATGGTTATTTTTGCCATGATGAATGAGAATAAGTAAACAGGGATGATCAATAACATGGCAGTAATGTTTATTTTATATATAAAAGGCGAGACAATAAGGAATTAGCTTTCACCGTTACGGCATCGTCAGATTCGAAACATTTTGGACATTTAAAACAGTTAATCAAAAGTCTCTTTGCGCTCTTTTGTCTAAGACAATTTCCTATGCAAGAAGGGTAAGTTTTCTAAATCAAACAATATCACCAGGGGCGCAGCCAGACCCTCAGAAGGGGGGGGGGTCAAGCCCCTGGGAGAGGCCCCCACCCCAACAAACAAAACTGGCTATTAAAAACTCTACGGATTTCGGCATTTTATTTTGTGATGCCCCTTTTTAACAATTTTTCTTCGTCTACTTCTGATGAGCTGGATTGGACCAGGACCCTCAGTAAGCATTGTACTGAGCGCATTACTAATTTGTATTGTTACGTACAGGAGAGAAAACCACTGAACTCTATAACATGGAATGCGCATTGGCCGGAGAACTGGTCTAATGCCGGCCGCCATCTTGAAGGTATCAAAAAGGTGGCCGGGCGCGCGGCCGCCCGTGTTTAAGGATAGGGAGGCGGGTACCCCGGCTGACATTTGACAATATATTGAGTGAACTACTTGTGGTAGCGCAATATGAATGCCACTTCAACGTTCCAAATTGAATGGAAAATGATTCTAGGTGTTTATTTTTTCGCATTTTTTCACGAAAAAAATATGAACACCTAGAATCATTTCTATTCAATTTGGAACGTTGTAGTGGTAGTCATATTGCGCTACCACAAGTAGTTCACTCAATATATTGCAAAATGTCAGCCGGTGTATTCGCCTCCCCATCCTTTAACACTCGCCCGGGTAGCAAGTTTACAACCATGCTACGGAATTCGCACCGCCCGCCGGAAGTGACGTCACGTTGACGCGAGCTTCGTCGGCACGAGGTGCGCACGGCTCATGGGAGGGTTTAATACGCGCAAACGCAGTTTTTTTTTAATGTATTTTAAAGGGAAATAATGACCTTTTTGCACTAAAATGGAGTTAGCACTTGAAATCGCCAGACGAGATCAAAATATATTGTAAATTCATCACATTTTGCATGAAAACTTTCCTACCGAAAGATATTTCAAGTTAAAGTTGATAAGCGTTCCACACTTTTAACGACCGGTACTTGCACTATTTCTGACCTTTTGTCAAGTACTTTTGGTCCTCATCAAACTGCGGGCTTTTCCCGTATTATTTTTGTACGCAATGGAGTGGAAAATATATTGTGCGTTCTGCTTGTTGTGATTATATGCCCGGCGATCTTCTAAAACTAACAGTGATTGGAAAAAGTGGCAATAAAATCGGAAGCTCATCGATGCACATCAACGCGGCATAGTTAGTGGTTGCGACCCTCAATTTTTGAGAATCGATTCATTTGTTTTCAACATTAGGAGTTGTGTATAGTTTGTCTGTGGCTGTATATAACACTATGCTTTATTTTATCATGAAAAATAATAATTTTTCCCAAAAAAACTAACGAACAATAACACAAAACTGGCAATTAAATCAGAAGCTCATCGATGCACATCGACGGCGACCTATTTAGCGTCGGCGATTTGTTTACAAAGTCATTGTCATGCTTCTCGGCGCACTTAACCATCTCGGCGTACTTGGCGAGCTGTTCCTGATTAGTATACCCAAGTCCCGTAGCAGGCTTTGTTAATGACGTCATTGGTGCCATTCTTTTGTAGCATTGCAAAATATATCTGATTTCGAGTTGAAAGCTAATTAAAGACTTATTCAAATGATTGTTTTTAAGTTTGAATTTTCTTGTTAATCATTATTAAAGGTATTTTATCACTGTATTTCATAGTAGTTGACACTTCAGAAACTTGTGACGTAATAATATTGTATCCAATATGCATTTCCCTCACCTTTTGCCATTGTGGCGCAGTGCCGAGTGCTTTGCGAATACTAGCTTGCCTGGGGTTCAATTCATTCCGCTCTTATTTTATTCGAGTTCGTATAGTTTGCATGTTGTTGTTATTCATGACTTATACTGATAGTCAGTCATGCATCACGGATGCTTCACGGATTGCTTCACGGATCAGAGCGCTGCTCGAACGCACGCTAGTAGCGCTTTCGTTCTCCATGGGAACCAGGCGTGAGCCAATGAAAAGCCAGAACGTATTCCCTTTCTGGCTTTTGATTGGCTGACGCCTGGTTGCCATGGAGAACGAAAGCGCTACTAGCGGGTGTCCGAGCAGCGCTCAGTTTGATCGGAAATGTCACAGAGGCTCCACAAATGCCGCACTCGATGTTAACAATAGTAGGGAAGGACGAATTTGTCAATGACCTTCATGATGTACACAAGGTACTTGTTTTGTATTTCTTCCAAACTTACAACTTTGAATTTGGGAATAATTTTATTTAATTCTTAAATTTAAATAAAATAATTTTAAAAATATAACGGGAGCCTAAGAAATTGTTGCTAACAAAATCAAAAGGTCATTATTTCCCTTTAACACATTTATTCAATCAAACACATTATTTCAAAACACACACATACACTGGTCTGTACTATGTCTGTACACATTAACCCACCGAAGGTGCACAATTCAAGACTTGAACCCACCGGGTCACCGTTTTACCTTAGGTCACATGGAAAGGCGCTCTAATACCCATTTAACGAGCCGTCCAAATACATATTCGTTGTTTACCGATCGAAAGTGTTCAAACTTATATTAAATGTTGATATATATGATTATATGCGAAACCTAAAAGCATTTCTCGCTGAGGTCAATCGCTTGACCTCGGCAGATCACAGAATGCCTGCAAGGTCAAATCTTGGGTACCGTATATGTTTTTTCCTAAACAACTTAGGGGAATCAGCCCAATAGCTTAATATTTACAAAAGACCAAAAATGGTGCACAAAGAGCGACCTAATCCCTTCAGGTCATCGTTTGACCTCAGGTCATGGCATACGTTAACGTTATGGCACACGGCAGAATGGCGTGGTACCGCATAATTTTTTTCCCTAAATCACTTAGAGAACCCATTCCACCACCATCGACCTTCCCTTTAACCCACCGAAGGTGCACAATTCAAGACTTGACCCCACCGGGTCACCGTTTGCCCTCAGGTCAGCTGGAAAGGCGCTAATAAATATTAAATGGATTTTACCTCCTTTCCAGGTCACCTGAGGTCAAACGGTGACCTGGTGGGGTCAAGTCTTGAGTTGTGCACCTTCTGTGGGTTTAAGGGAAGGCCATGGTGGTGGAATGGGTTCTCTAAGTGATTTTGGGGAAAACGTATGCGGTACTGCGCCATTCTGCCGTGTGCCATAGCGTTAACTTATGCCATGACCTGAGGTCAAACGATGACCTGAAGGGATTAGGCAGCTCTTTGTCCACAATCTATAGGCAGTGGGAATATTTAGACGTTGCAAAACTTCGGTCAGTACTTTAGAAAAAAAGTGATGCGGTACCGGAGATTTGAACTCGCAGGCACTCTATTGTTCGATTTCACCGTTTATTTCCGGAGGTGCTCAACGTGCGCGCGTGACAACATAACTGACTCCTCGGCGGTAGCCGCCGGCGTGGCGCTAGTGGCGCCCGGCGCACTGCGGGCCAACCCGGGCGAAACGAAACCAAACATCTCCCACCAAGTGATTATCTAATCACTTAACAAACACGAAACAAGCATATGAACGGACACAGCGAACTGAAACAAACAATGAACTGAACTGTGTCTACTTTGACGTCTAGTAAGTCTGGCCGTCCCAACGGACGGTTAGGCGCTGTGGAGGGCGCCTGTCACGGACGCTACGGCGGAGCAGCGGCGCCGCAGCTGAGGCAGGCGGACCCCGGGCGGCGCGGCCGCCCTGCCGGCCGCCCCCAAATTTTCAAAAGCTGGTCCCAAATTTTCAAAAGCTGCCCCAAAATTTTCAAAAGCTGCCCCAATTTTTATGTGTTGGTGCCAACCATGCCCCAACGAGATCTCATCGAAATTTGGCATGTTTTGCATACTGGGCCAGCGCCAAGTGTCATTGACGGGGAGCCGAGAGGTGGCCTCAGGTCGTCATTGCGAAAGATGTTGATTGGGCAAGTATTTTCCTTGTTATCACTTCTTACAGGCTACACCCAATGCAGCAATGTGTGGGGCCATACTTGTATTGAATGCCCCCCCCCCCCATGTTCCTGTGTGTGGGAGGGGGCATTTTCCCCTACCCCCCCCCCCCCCTGAATCTGCCAGTGTATCCAACAGCATCAGCTTTTGTAAGTTATTCAGACATTGACATGAAGATAACTGACATTTGTCAATCACATTTTAAACTGAAACGCAGACTTGGCAACAGTAATTCACACTGGGAATCAGCTTTGTGATGCGACGCAGTGCGCACATCAAAATCACCCTAACCTGTACTCCTTGCTACCAGAGGTTATACTGGCGTGGTGTCAGGACAGGCACAGCGTTTCTTCCCCAAGTAGCACCATAATTACATTTAAAAGGCCCAACAATAATCGCAATAGTAGAAGATTAAAATAAGAAATTAATATACATGCGACGGAAACCGGCGGAAACCAAGGTCGACCTTCGGCGGAAACCAAGGACCCCGGGCGGCGCGGCCGCCCTGCCGGCCGCCGCCCTGCCTGCCGCCGCGGCGGCCGGCAGGGCGGCGGCCGGCGGCACTGGCAGTACTTCGGCCGCCCGGGCCGCAGCCGGCCGGACGGCCGCCGGACAGACAGCGCCGGACGGTGTGGTCGGCGGCACACAGGCGGCATCGCCGCCCGGCGTGCTCCGCGGTCCGGAGCTCTCCAGGAGCGGGCGACGTGGTCGCAGGAACCGCCTGTTCCGCCACCAGATCCGTCCGCTCGGCAGCTTGATAAGGTATGACCTCCTCCGGCCAATACCCACGATGACGCCAGAGCGGTCCCAGCGGCGGGTCTCGGCGTTCTGAATGACCACGTGGCCACCGAGGGACAGGGCCCGAAGTGATTTTGATCGCAAGTCGTGCCGGTGGCGGACGTTCTCCGCGATTTCGGCGGCCCGTTCGTCGCACTGATCGGCCGCCCGCTGCCATGCCTCGGCGTAGGCACGGTGGTGCATGGGCACTGTGCCCGATCGCAGTGGGTGCCCGAAGAGGATCTGTGCCGGCGATCGACCGTCGGCCCGCGGAGTGTTCCGCAGCTCGAGCAGGCCGCGATCGAGCTGTTCGTCATTCAGTCGGCCCGCGGCTGACGCGGCGCTGACGATCTTCTTTACGGTTTTCACGGCGGCTTCTGCGTGCCCATTGGAGCGGGGGTATCTTGGTGACGACATCTCGTGGTGTACTCCCCATCGCTCCAGGAACCGACGGAGCGTCGATGATGCGAACTGAGGTCCGCCATCCGTCCTCAGCACCGCCGGAACACCGGTGATGGCGAATAGCGTTCGGAGCTGTCGGGTCAGGTGATCAGCTGATGCCGTCCGCGGGCACACAGTTACGTATGGCCAGCCTGACAGCCGATCCACATAGACGAGATATGTCCGGCCAGCCACGTGGAAATAGTCAGCTGACACCATCTCGAAGACCCGACTCGGTGTGTCCTCATCTCGCCACAGCGGCTCGTTGCAGTGACTTGGAAGCAGCTGCCGGCAGCTTGAACAAGCCGCTACAGTGTTGGCTATATCTTGGTCAATTCCTGGCCAGAACACACACTGCCGTGCCCGGCGCTTGGTTTTGTCGATACCCTGATGAGAGTCGTGTAGGCTGACGAGTATGTGTCGCCGCAGGCTGGCGGGGATGATCAGACGCGCCATAGACTACCAGGCCGTCGTCCACAGCGAGCATGTTGCGGATGTCCCAATAGGGCCGCACAGCGAGTGCCGCCTCCTGCCGGTGTTCTGGAAACCCATTCATCACGGTGTCTCGCAGCGACGCATATTCCGGATCCCGGCCGGCGGCCGCTCTGACAGCATCCAACGTCCGGTCCCGGAGAGGAGCCACTTGCGCGCCATCTTCGCCGATCGACTGCAGAGCCGCCACCACAGCGGTGTGTAGCGCCTCCGACGCCTCAGCAACCTCGTCTTCCGGCACCGGGTCACTGACGGGCGCGCGAGACAGGGCGTCCGTGACGCAGTGCGTCGCCCCCTGTTTCCAGCTGTTGGTGAAGCTGTATGGTGTCAGTTTCTCTCTGAGGCGCTGCAGTCGTGGATTTTCGATTTCTGTGAGCCGTTTTGAGTTGAGTATCGGTACCAGCGGGCGATGGTCCACCACCAGATCAAAGTGGGGAAGGCCGGCCAGGTACGCGTGACACTTCCGACATGCCCACATGACAGCCAGGCACTCGAGTTCGATGACCGAGTATCGCGACTCTGTGTCGGTCAAGAACCGAGATCCGCACTGTATCATCTTCCATGTGTCTTCTTGCCGCTGCATGAGCACGAAACCGAGGCC
The DNA here is from genome assembly GCA_036785665.1 of Chirona hameri. Classification (NCBI taxonomy): domain Eukaryota; kingdom Metazoa; phylum Arthropoda; class Thecostraca; order Balanomorpha; family Balanidae; genus Chirona; species Chirona hameri. The sequence goes on from JAXIVJ010007764.1 coordinate 53,807, forward strand.
GCGAGTCCGGGAGGCGTCGGTGTGCAGCGCCGTCCGGGCGCGCGGGTCGAAGTAGGCCAGGATAGGCGGCGCCACCAGCGCCTTCCTCACACTCTGGAACGCGTCTTCATGCAGAACGGTCCACAGAAATCGAAAATCCACGACTGCAAATCTGACTCGAAATCAGATTCCCCTGGGAGCGTAGGTTCGGGTCCTACCGACCGCGCCATGTTCGATTTCACCGTTTATTTCCGGAGGTGCTCAACGTGCGCGCGTGACAACATAACTGACTCCTCGGCGGTAGCCGCCGGCGTGGCGCTAGTGGCGCCCGGCGCACTGCGGGCCAACCCGGGCGAAACCAAACCAAACATCTATGACCTCCTGAAGTCAAGCGACCTCAGCGAGAAGTGCTTCTAGTTTTCGGATATTTTCATAGACACCAACATTTGATATAAGTTTGAGCACATTCGATCGGTAAACAACGAATACGTATTTGGACGACTCGTTAAATTGATATTAGCGCCTTTCCAGGTGACCTGAGGTCAAACGGTGACCCGGTGGGATCAAGTCTTGAGTTGTGCATCTTCTGTGAGTTAAAGGGAAGGCGATGGTGGTAGAATGGGTTCTCTAAGTGATTTTGGGGAGAACTTATGCGGTTCCGCGCCATTCCGCCGTGTGCCATAACGTTAAAGGGATTATACGGGTTTTTCCCAGAATAATTGAGTTACATAGGAAAACGTATTTATAAAGGTGGTAGAAGTCCCACGGTAGCCACATTTTTCTGGATATGGCCTCCTCTGCACGTAAGGACATTCCAAAATGCACGGTGATGCCACCGCGTACTTTCTGCAGGACCGGCTGAGGCAGAGCCAGTCATCTCTTTTACGCTTAAAAAAAACACCTCACCTGTGGCATATTTCCGGTAAAATAAGCAATATTTGAAAGAAAAAAACTTGTTTTGTTCGAACGACAGCAACAGCTACCTAGTTTTCTCCTAACATTCTATATTTTCATGAATTTGCATGCAAAAAAAAAATACGCCACCACCAAATTCTCAACGCTAAAGGCCAGAGATAAGAAAACCACGCGAACCACAAAACCTGAACGAACAGTGTGTAGTAATAAAAACCCGTATTATCCCTTTAAAGGGATTATACGGGTTTCCGTCCTGAACGTAAATGCACTCTTTTGCAGTTGCATGAGCTTTACACACGTTTAAGACATATAGCAGGGACCTCAATGCTCATTTAGTCCATTATTTCAGCAATTATCAGCGTTAAAACTTGGGCGTTTTTCGGGACTAGTATCAGATAACGAGTACTTGATCGGCGCTACTGTCCACCACTTTTATCTTAAGATCAATATTAGAGTTTTGAATTATCTGCAAGTCCTACACTGGATCACAAAATTATTATGCAATTCAAAACTGACGGGACTTTGTATTACTACACACTGTTCGTTGAGGTTTTGTGTTGTTGTGTTTTTCTTTTCTCTGGCCTTTAGCGTTGAGAATTTGGTGGTGGCGTATTAATTTTTGGCATGAAAATTTATGAAAAATATAAAATTTTATGGGAAAACTTGGTAACTGCTGGTGTCGTTGGAACAAAACAAGTTTATTTTCTTTCAAATATTGCTTATTTTACCGGAAATATGCCATAAGTGAGGTGTTTTTATTAGCATAAAAGAGATGATTGGCTCTGCCTCAGCCGGTCCTGCAGAAAATACGCGTTGGCATCACCGCGCACTTTGGAATGTCCTTACGTGCAGAAAAGGTAATTTCCAGAAAAATGTGGCTACCGTGGGACTTCTACCACCTTTATACGTACGTTTTACTATGTAACTCAACTATTCTGGGAAAACCCCGTATAATCCCTTTAACTTATGCCATGACGTGAGGTCAAACGAGGACCTGAAGGGCTTAGGTCTCTCTTTGTGCACCATCAACGGTCTTTTGTGAATATTAAGCTATTGGGCTGATTTATCTAAGTCGTTTAGGAAAAAGTTGTGCGGTACCGCGCCATTGTCTAAAATGCCTCATTGAAAAACGGTGATTTTTTTGGAAAAAAATGTTTGGTTGTGCACCATCTATGTGCTAATGCCAAAATTGTGCACTGGGATGACTTGACTACTTCAATTATTGTAGGAGTTATGCGGTACCGCGATTTTTTATCTCCAAACCCGTATTTTTCACGTGTTTGTGTGACCTAAGGTCACACGGTATCAGAGTAAGGTCATCTGTTGTGTTGTGCATAAACTATGGTCACTTGCGGATGGTTCTGTGCTCAATTGCATATATAAGTGCGTTTTCTGAGGTGTTATAGGGTACCGCGCAAATATTTATCACCCATTAAAAAAGATACATTTTTGACCTGAGGTCAAACAGTGACCCAATCTGGTCGAATCTTGGTTTGAACATGATCCTCAGCCTGTTCTGAGTATTTTTGGATTAGGAGATGTTTCTCTAAGTCAATTAGGTGAAAAGTTATGGGGTACCGCGTATTTGACCTGTTTGGCCTATTGTGACCTCTGTAGATCAAACCATTTCTAATATTTCCGTATAACTTCATAGGCTGTGTACTGACAGCATTGGATTTATCGTGTGAAAATTTGGGCGAAATCGCAGTTACTTTGAATACGTATTTGAATACGGATACGAATACGTTGCTGTCTAATTGGACGTCTGAGTGCTGGCCTGCCGATGGATATCTCAGAGCACCTAAAAATTGCTACCGTATTTCTAGCAGATGAAAGTTTTTACCATGTCAGCATAAATATATGTATACTGACTCAAAAAACGTCAGTATAAATATGTCAGCATAAATTTGTCATAATAAATTAAACTGCGTGTAACTGTGTCAGGATAAGCCCGAAAAATCATTGTGTGTTTTGTCTTGAAAAGTTGACAAAATTGTAGGGAAAAAACTGGAGACAAACTTCGGGCTTCAGAATCCCAACGGTGACATACAGCTAGGGTTTCCCAGCTGTGCAGACATGATACGATTGACCAGTCCTGGCAGCTATTGACGCGATATGGTATGGTAGTGGCGCGCTATTGACTTTAACCCGTGCGTCCTGTCTGACTGTAATACTTCTCCCGAATGAGCCGCCCCTGCGTTCTATGTGTGTCTACAGAAAATACTGAAGTATTGAACTGTTTACGAGCGAGCGCGAAGCGCTCGCTCGTCCTTCCGTGGTTTATGGGAAAATCTGATTATCAGCGGCCCGGCCCGGCCCGACTCGGCCCGTGGCGACGCTTTTGAGCTCATATCTCTGCAACCGCACGTCCGATTGTCAAGCGGACTTCTTTGCTGAGCAGCCCCATCTAACCTACCCTGTTTGAGACCAGTGCTGACTCATGTGGGTGACTACCACTGCGCATGGCGGGTGCCGTGTGAGGGGTGTTGAGAAATATTTTCTCGCAATAACTCCACAACGGCTTGGCAGAATATGTGCAAATTTTGTGTGTGGTTAGAGACCCCTCTGCAGCCGCCACTTTCACACAACTCAGGGGTAGGGTTACTGCACGTGCGCACGTGAACACCCCTATTCTACATCTCAGGAACGGCTGAGCCGATTGTGTTCAAATTTGGTGTGTGGTTACTGGTTAGGGACCTCTCAACCGCCAGTTTCTCACAAGTCAGGGGTGTGTGCCTCTGCATGTGCGCACGTGCACGCCCCTATTCTGTATCTCAGGAACGGCTGAGCCGATTGTGTTCAAATTGGGTGTGTGGTTAGGGACTTCTCAGCCACCGCCTTTCCACAAGTTATGGGTGGGATGGCTTTGCACGTGCGCACGTGCACACCCCTATTCTATATCTCTGGAACGGCTGAGCCGATTGTGTTCAAATTTGGTGTGTGTTTAGGGACCTCTCAGCACCCACTTTCCCACAAGTCAAAGATGGGTGCCTCTGCACGTGCGCACGTGCGCACCTTTTTTGTATCTCAGAAACGACTCGCCCGATCGAGTTGAAATTCCTTATACATTTCCTTCGCGCTCGCTCGTTCATCGCCAACTATGGCGCCTTACTGGTGAATATACCTCTCACCCTTCTCATGACGGATACCCGCTCGATTTACTGGCGGCTAACCGCTGGCCAATCGGGCGTGCTGTTAAACTACACCCCCTCCCCTGCGTGAACCGTCGTTACTAAAGTTCCATTGACATCTCAAGTAATCGTGAACCTAGGGCAGAAAACGAACAAAAATGAACCGTTTATTTTTAATATAAGAGTATTCACATTGTGTTCCTTCAGTGACCAATAATTCGTAACCCTGACACCTACAGGTCAGTCGGAAAAGTGCGGAGCTCGTTAGCAGAATGTCCTACCACCCCGGGTCTGGTGTCGTCTATTCAGCAATTCGCTCAGTTATGTACTGCCTTTCGTCCACGTCACCAATTATAAGGCCCAAACGTGTATTCGAGATTGAATAAATGGTACGACAAATGCCTGCAATCTACGGTCGGAAAACTTCAGCTTAACCGTGTCCGAGTGAACCTGAGCCTGAACTACGTTGACTACAATGTCGGACAGATATTACACGATAATAGAACCGTACAGTACTTAACTCCTATCGTGCGTATATATGAAGCATCGGCTATCGGCAAGTATCCTGACTTCGGACAAGTCGCTGAAACAACACTGCAATGCTTATCTCTAACGTATCCTTATTTAACACGTGGTTCCGACACCGCTGGAACTATACACATAGAACACACGCATGCACACTACAATTCCTACCGCACAATATGCTACTGACTGGCCGCATTCTACATACCCCTAACCACTACATGATAATTCACAGCGCACCTACCCCATTTTAAGGTTCCCAATCTGGACGGTACCTAACTCACATAATTCAGCTTCCCTCTTTCTGTCTCTCTCTGAATTGGCTGGCATGGTATGCTACTTATTTTCGCTTGGCAAGGGTCACTGGGCCTGGCAAAGTTCGGGAAAACGGGGGCAGTGAAAGGAGCGAGCAGACTTTACGGCAACATACTTGACGGGCGAAAAACACTCACATTGCTCAGCGTTATCAGCGGCTGCGAAACCCCAACTCCTCTGTCACTCGTCCACGGGCCTCGGTGCGTTCCGGGTGGCGGTTCTCCTTTGTATAGCCTGTTCCGGTCAGCGGCGGCCGGCGGCCGCCGGGTGTGGAAAGACCCCCGTCTTCTGATTGGTCGAGCGTCTCTGCACTTAATTTTGCACTTTCCGGTGCTTACCAATTCTTTAAACCTGCT
>JAXIVJ010007765.1:0-59020 GCA_036785665.1 Chirona hameri
CTGAATGACGGTGATATCTCAACGTTATTATTCCATTACCACCGTTACCATTAAGCGCCCACCCAATTTCGCCTTCGTAGCATGGGAAACACTACCGAGGCGGAGAGACAAAAACGTGCACGTCATTCTTCCGGGCACGTGACTACCGCCGTACGGCGCACGGTACGTCACGTGACCCGTTATGTCATCTGACCCAGATTTATGCGTCGCTGGAACCCCGGTGCCTTGCGCGGCTGGGCAGCTGCTGTGACCCTGAATCCAGCCTGCCATCTGACGGCAAACGGCGGAAACACGCGATGCAGTGGCTGGACTAGCGGAAAATCTGTTGTTTCCCCAGACGAGCGAAATTGTTTAACATTGTCGTTAAAAATTGTCAAATCAAAAAGCAGTTTTTGCGGGGTTTTTTTGGTCAAAACAGCTTTTACAAATGCAACATTTTGAATAGGTACGTGTTTTAAAGGTTGCTTTATACCCAGAATGGACCACCCCATCTTTTCTGCACCCTGGTTTTGGAATTTCTCATTTTGATTGTCACGACTCATCCTACTTACATAGACTCCGCATAGCGCAGTCATGTGTTGGACATGTGATCATTTCCACAGACTATTGTGCGATATCGTCTGTTAATACTATTTCGATTGTTGCTTTGCACATCATGATGTACAATGTACATACTGTCTTGGGCTTGTGTCAGGCAGTACTGCCGATACAAGTTGTACCAGTCGAAATCGCCCTTTTGTCTGCTTGGTTTGGCCAGACATGCGGTTAAAGCCGTATCAGCAATCCTGGATTTTAGAGACACCGCGATAGTTTCATTTGGCAAGTATAAGATCCATCAAGATCCAGTAAATCGGAGCCACATGCCCCAGGATCCGGTAAGATCCAACCAGATGTTCCAACCAGACAGCAAAGTACAAAGGTTAACAATATTTACGGTCGACAAGATCCCACAAAATACACAAAGTCGGATATGGCATCAGAAGAGAAGTTCGAACATTTGACAGTACGTATATTCATGTTGCAAAAGTTTGGGTGAAAAGTGATGTCCTCCGTTGGATGTTGATGCTTGGGATCAGAACAAAACATAATTAAATGGGATCCCGGGATCTCAAACATCGTGAATGGGACATTGCACTCGATAACTATCTCCAGAAGCCAAGGACAATATGTGAGAGACTCAACATCTCCAAGATGCTGCGTACAAAATGACACTTGAGATCCGAGATCCCTAGTATCCGTCGACATATTTCAAGGAAAAGATCCTGGATCCGACAATATCTGGAGCCTTGAATCTGAGTGACCCTTGGTCTCGGAGTCATTTTCGGGATCGCGGCACATTTCCGTGGGGTATCCGTTACGATCCGAGCCGACACGAGTCATTCCTACACATTCCAAGCACATACAAGCAACAACCGTGAGTACATACAAGCAACAACCGTGAGTACATACAAGCAACAACCGTGAGTACATACAAGCAACAACCGTGAGTACATACAAGCAACAACCGTGAGTACATACAAGCAACAACCGTGAGTACATACAAGCAACAACCGTGAGCACATACAAGCAACAACCGTGAGCACATACAAGCAACAACCGTGAGTACATACAAGCAACAACCGTGAGTACATACAAGCAACAACCGTGAGTACATACAAGCAACAACCGTGAGTACATACAAGCAACAACCGTGAGTACATACAAGCAACAACCGTGAGTACATACAAGCAACAACCGTGAGTACATACAAGCAACAACCGTGAGCACATACAAGCAACAACCGTGAGCACATACAAGCAACAACCGTGAGTACATACAAGCAACAACCGTGAGTACATACAAGCAACAACCGTGAGCACATACAAGCAACAACCGTGAGTACATACAAGCAACAACCGTGAGTACATACAAGCAACAACCGTGAGTACATACAAGCAACAACCGTGAGTACATACAAGCAACAACCGTGAGTACATACAAGCAACAACCGTGAGTACATACAAGCAACAACCGTGAGCACATACAAGCAACAACCGTGAGTACATACAAGCAACAACCACTACAGTACAGCTTACATGTTGCTGATATGCAACTGCAGTCTATACAGCAGCGGTTAGAAATAACAATAACCATAATTAATAACTAAGGTAACTTTACCAACTACTACTGTGAACGGCAAACCGCCTGGGACCCTTATTTTCGGCAATAACTTGTGAATGTATCAACTGGCATGAGCGAATTTCTCGCAATTGACGTTTCAGGCCGTACTTATTTGTATTATTAGGCTTATTTAGTGTGAAACGAAAATGTTAGGGCACTTTCCATTCACTGGCAATGTTAAATATAATTCGGACACGTATAAAGGCCCGGTCGCTCTGTAGTCCCGCCCTCGACGCCCGGTCGCTTTGTAGTCCCGCCCTCGACTCCTCCCACCACTCACAATGACCGGCCACGGGTCGGACAGCGCCGGTTCAAGGTCAGCCAGAGCGGAACTATCCTCTGGCGTCAGACCATACAGACATTCATCCTTTCATGATCACATCTACGTATAGATTGAATTCCTTCCGCGAGTTTTAACATTAGGAGTGAATGACATGTGCCCTAAATTAGCGTTTGACATTAACCCGCGCGGCGCTGGGGGGTAAATTTTACCCCCCCTCCCGGGTTTTCGCTATAGATTCAAAACTACACTAGATATCGACGCTAAACTTTCAGTACCTTATCTGGCATCGATTTGACGTCTTCAGATGAATTTTCGAGAAAATCGGTCGAGAAGTTTTTGCGAAAATAGCGTTTTAGTGACGTCATGTAACGCCATTTTCGGTCCAAAATGGACGAAACTTTGATCGATCGAACAGCGAGTATTAAAGCAAATTGCAAACAAAGCACGTCAAAAGGAAGGAAATGACATTCTCTACAAGATGGCTATCTCGGATTTGCACAATTTTGATTTTCTGATCCCCAAAATGCAAAAAATCGTTTTTATTTTTTTCAAAGTTTACAAAATCCAACAAAATTTAAGAATTTTCAAAAAACCGGAAGATATGTCAGATAACCATCTCTAATGAGTGACTATTCCAAATTTCAAACAAATATCTATATTTTTGACCCCCAAATGACACTAATAAGTGTTCAATGTGATGGACGCATTTTAAAATAAAATCGCAAATTTTGACATTTCTAGACATCGTACACAAAAACAAATTGCACCATTGGATTGCTGTGGCAAAACTGAACCGTAAACATGTGTCGGTTATTGCAAATTTTGGATTTCAAAATTTGACCTTTTTTGCCTTTTGACATTTGACCTGACCTTGAGGTCAAATGTCAAAATAACCATTATTTTTGGATTCTACGTCTGAAATAACCCATGAGACATGTGTCACATGGGTTTCATATTACTTTTTCACAGTGTGACCTTTTGTGACCTGACTTTGACCTTGACCTGTACTTAGTATGATATTCATACTCAAGCATTACCCTCTCCTTATATTTAGAAGTGTTTTGGCAGAGTTTCGGCGCGCTGCTGTTGATAGTCCGGTCTCTGCAGCCAATAATCTCGAAAACAGGTGGTTTTGACCTTTGACCTGACCCTGACCTGATATGTGACCTTTTAAATAAAATTTTAAGAATTACTTAGAATCTCCCCATCGAGAGCTTCCGATCGCCGCCTTGCGCGTCTCGCTGCGATTATTGGTTCGGGAGATAAGAGGGGGGGGTAAAATTTACCCCCCAGCGCGGCGCGTTCGGATGGAGACCCCAGCGCCGCGCGGGTTAAGTGACCTTAATAATACAGGTTGGCGCAGGGTCCGAAATGTCTTTTGCCACAAATTCATTCATGCAAGTTGGTATCTTCAGAAGTTATCGGCGAAAATTAGGATCCCATCGGTCTGCCGTTCACAGTAGAGGCAGCGACTTTGCGTTCCTGAACGCTTTCACACCAGCAACTAGAGTGGCGACTTTCGGTTCCAAAACGGACCACATACCCGACACACACACGCTACAGCAGTGGCACAACGCGACTGATCTCCGGTAGAGCGCAGGAACAGCGAGCGGTAAAACGGGCCACATACCCGACACGCACACACACGCTACAGCAGGGGAACAATGCGACTCGTCTCCGGTAGAGGGCAGGAACAGCGGCATGGCGGACACATGCCTGGCGATGGAAGCGCCCCTGGCGGCGGGGATAGCGAACTAACCACCGACGGGCGCGCCTCCGTTGGTGGCGGCAGCGAATCAGTCGACGATGGTGGCGCCTCTAGCGGTGGCAGTGAAGCATCTGGCAGTGCTTCAGGCGAGGCAAGTGGCCCGGCCTGTGGGAGCGGGAGCGGCTGCGGCGCGTTGGGCGGAGCGTCTGCCATGGGATCGAAGGTGCAGTTGCTGCCGTCCTGCGGCGTCATCGGCGAGTTGACGAAGTGGTAGAAGGTGCCGGGCCCGCGCGGAGCGGAGTGAGTCGGCCGTGCGAGGCGCAGAGGAGCGCTGGACGCGGCAGCGGGCGCGGGGCTCGGCGCGGGACTCGGCGGCGCGACAGAGTCAGTGCTGTGACCACTGGAGCCTTCTGCCTGGCTGTCCTGATGTCCTCCCTGACCGTACAGGCCGCCCGCTGTCTGGTCCCACTGCCCACCGTCCTTCTTACTGTCCTTCCCGTCCTTCTCACTGTATTCACTGTCCCTATCCTCACTGTTCGGACTGGAGCCACTGTTCTGACTGTAGCCACTGTTCTGATTGTAGCCACTGTTCTGACTGTAGCCACTGTTCTGACTGTAGTCACTGTTCTGAATGTAGTCACCGTTCTGACTGTAGCCACTGTTCTGACTGTAGTCACTGTTCTGATTGTCTTCACTGTCCTCACTCCCGCCGAGGAACCCGGCCAGCGTACCGGACCAGCCTCCCTGTCCGTCCGGTCCTGTGAAGGATGCGCCTGCAGGCTGGGCAGGCGCGGCAGGCTGATACGATGCGGCAGGCGCGGCAGGCTGGACAGCAGGCGCGGCAGGCACGGCAGGCTGGACAGCAGGCGCGGCAGGCACGGCAGGCTGGATGGCAGGCGCGGCAGGCACGGCAGGCTGGACAACAGGCGCGGCAGGCGCGGCAGGCTGGATGGCAGGCGCGGCAGGCACGGCAGGCTGGATAGGCGCAAAAAGCGCGGCAAGCTGGGCGGACGCAGCAGACGTGATGAATGCGGAAGGCTGACTAGGATCAGCATCCACTGCAGGCTGAGCAGGAGTATCGACCAGGGCAGGCCGCATAGGCTGGAAAGGCGCTGTGTCCACCGCAGGCGCAGGATACCCGGCAGGCGCGGCAGGCGCGGCGGGCGCTGAGAGTGATGTGCGCTGCATGCCTGACTGCATCGGAGGCACCGGACCGCGGTTGAAGCCCATGTGGTGGCTGCTGGGAGAGGCGGCACGGCCCTGGGAGGCTGCCTGCTCCGACGACACCTGGCGAAGACACGAGGTCATGGGACAGAGGTCACCTCATAAGACATGGGAGACATGGGACATGAGGTCAACTCACTGACTAGACACTGCACGCTGCCAGCATTAGGTCACAATATAAGGTCACCACCAAGCTCTCTCTCGAGTCTCGACTTTGCATACAGTAAGAGTGCCAGCACAAGGTCACGAGATAAGGTCACCACCAAGCTCTCTCGAGTCTCGACTTTGCATACAGTAAGAGTGCCAGCACAGGGTCACGAGATAAGGTCATCATAATCTCTACTCTGCATACCGTTGGAAGAGTGATTCAAAGCCATGGTACGCTAACCCATTGTGTCATCGGTAAAACATTATATCGATGTTATATCTTGGAATATCAGAAATACAACGAACAACATGGAAGAGTATAACGAATGCTGTTTTGAAGCACTGGTGGATCCATCGCTCTCCTATCGAAAGCACATTAAGCAATGTAGGTGAGTTTTATGACGCCGCTTTATGGTGGGTACGTTACATGTTCTCAATGGTTTAAATGTTAAGTTTAAGTTGCCGGTTTTAGGGACACTATGAGGAACAGTTGTCTACGTAAAATATTAGTAAAATGCAAGAAATGTTGTTTTAAGTCAGAAATTTACATAACAAAACTATGCTCTGCCAAGTGCAGCGGCCATGAAGGGATAGGAAGTTTATAATAAGATATTCGTTATATTAAGATGGGAAGTGATAGGTGCGTCCCTTACCGTTACCGTTACCGTTAAGATATTCGTTCTATTACGATGGTAATAGAACGAATATGCGTCCCTAACCATTACCATAGTTGCGTCCCTTACCGTTACCATAGGTGCGTCCCTTACCGTTACCATAGGTACGTCCCTTACCGATATCATATGTGCGTCCCTTACCGTTACCATAGGTGCGTCCCTTACCGATATCATGGGTGCGTCCCTTACCGTTCCATAGGTGCGTCCCTTACAGTTATCATATGTGCGTTCCTCACCGTTACCATAGGTGCGTCCCTTACCGTTACCATAGGTGCGTCCCTTACAGTTATCATATGTGCGTTCCTCACCGTTACCATAGGTGCGTCCCTTACCGTTCCATAGGTGCGTCCCTTACAGTTATCATATGTGCGTTCCTCACCGTTACCATAGGTGCGTCCCTTACCGTTCCATAGGTGCGTGCCTTACCGTTCCATAGGTGCGTCCCTTATCGTTCCATAGGTGCGTCCCTTACCGTTCGTGCTGAGTTCGTCCCGTCTTCCGTGGGCCTCCTGTGTAGGTCCTCCTGTACTTTGTTAAGCTCCTCCTTCACATGCAAGTAATCTCTCTGGCCGGTCACATCTGAGGAAGAAAAAAACGGCAAACCGTTCTTTAACCGCTCTTACTTGTTGGTTTTGTAACCATGTTAGCTCTGGGTATAATGTCGGTGTGCGGGGTAGGATGCAGATTTGGGAAGAGCATGGAATCAGCTACGGATTCTGGCATGACTTCTTACGATAATTATACTATAAATTTATGTCTGACCAAAACGTATGCCTGCTGTCGGAGAGGCTTCAGATGTATTATCTCTCTCTCTCTCGTTCTGTCCCGGGATTAGTTTCCGAATTGAAAACATGTTTATTTTCATCACTCAATCTTATCGTCTATATTTTGATATGATTACAACGCTTTTGATCCTGAAATGAATGTGTATTGGACGGAATTTCAACTAAGTGCACTAACCGTTGTTCGGAGACTGTTTGGGAAGCTTTAACACGCGCAGTGGAGAGGGGTATGCCACTAACACACAGTGGAGGGGGGGGGGGGGGGTACTTTAGTGCCCCCCCCCCCAAAGATCTCCGAAAGTATGAGAGTAAGAACGATCAAACTTGCAGGGCGGGTAGGTGCTATGATGGTCTATATTTTCTGAAATTTGCGTCACCTAAGGTCATTATCTTCAAGGTCAAACGAGGTCACGAAGATCAAATCTGGCCAAATGTCACAATTTGGTGAATTTGACCTCTGTGACGTCACAGGTCACCAGAAATGTGCCCACAGTTGTTTCCGGGGATGCACATTGACATTAGCTACCGAATGACTTTGAATCATCCTGATCCGACTGTTGGTGCCGAAGATAAGAAATCGCTTTGCTGACCTTTGCTGATTCTGGCAGCCATATTACACTGCAAATCCATATAACTCAAACATTTATCCATATAACTCAAACATTTATCGACCGATCTTCTTCTTCTTTACGTCAAATGATCCGCTGTTGAGTCTGCGTTAATGTCGCGCAAAAAAACACCGCCCTGCTCCGCTTAGTTTTTGAGCTAGTCACGAAAAACATGGGGGGCACAAAAGTGCCCCCCCCCCCCCTCTCCACTGCGCGTGTTAAATAACACAATTGGTTCAGGTATTGTCATATTCATCTCCTTTCGAATAGTATAACCTATCAGGGAAATCGCACAGAAGCAAAACATTGACACAGAAGCAAAACATTGACACAGAAGCAAAACATTAACACAGAAGCAAAACATTGCTTTTACAGTTATGATCAGCCGCATGCAATATGTTTATATCGAATAAAACATTATTTTGATTGGAATATATTTGTAGACTGCAATATTGAAACACATTGGATGGGTATATTTATATTGGAATATCGATTATTAAATGTACTGGATTTGCACTCTGACCCAGTGTGCCCAAAGACCCACAACCTGGTGGAGCCTGCACTATTCAGGTCACAGTTCATCTGCTTAGCGACCTTGTGTGCCCAAAGACCCACAACCTGGTGGAGCCTGCACTATTCAGGTCACAGTTCATGTGCCTAGCGACCTTGTGTGCCCAAAGACCCACAACCTGGTGGAGCCCACGCCATTCAGGTCACAGTTCATCTGCTTAGCGACCTTGTGTGCCCAAAGACCCACAACCTGGTGGAGCCTGCACTATTCAGGTCACAGTTCATGTGCCTAGCGACCTTGTGTGCCCAAAGACCCACAACCTGGTGGAGCCTGCACTATTCAGGTCACAGTTCATCTGCTTAGCGACCTTGTGTGCCCAAAGACCCACAACCTGGTGGAGCCTGCACTATTCAGGTCACAGTTCATCTGCTTAGCGACCTTGTGTGCCCAAAGACCCACAACCTGGTGGAGTCTGCACTATTCAGGTCACAGTTCATCTGCTTAGCGACCTTGTGTGCCCAAAGACCCACAACCTGGTGGAGTCTGCACTATTCAGGTCACAGTTCATCTGCTTAGCGACCTTGTGTGCCCAAAGACCCACAACCTGGTGGAGCCTGCACTATTCAGGTCACAGTTCATCTGCTTAGCGACCTTGTGTGCCCAAAGACCCACAACCTGGTGGAGTCTGCACTATTCAGGTCACAGTTCATCTGCTTAGCGACCTTGTGTGCCCAAAGACCCACAACCTGGTGGAGCCCACGCCATTCAGGTCACAGTTCATGTGCCTAGCGACCTTGTGTGCCCAAAGACCCACAACCTGGTGGAGCCTGCACTATTCAGGTCACAGTTCATGTGCCTAGCGACCTTGTGTGCCCAAAGACCCACAACCTGGTGGAGCCCACGCCATTCAGGTCACAGTTCATCTGCTTAGCGACCTTGTGTGCCCAAAGACCCACAACCTGGTGGAGCCCACGCCATTCAGGTCACAGTTCATCTGCTTGGCGACCTTGTGTGCCCAAAGACCCACAACCTGGTGGAGCCTGCACTATTCAGGTCACAATTCATCTGCTTAGCGACCTTGTGTGCCCAAAGACCCACAACCTGGTGGAGCCCACGCCATTCAGGTCACAGTTCATCTGCTTAGCGACCTTGAGTGCCCAAAGACCCACAACCTGGTGGAGCCTGCACTATTCAGGTCACAGTTCATGTGCCTAGCGACCTTGTGTGCCCAAAGACCCACAACCTGGTGGAGCCTGCACTATTCAGGTCACAGTTCATCTGCTTAGCGACCCAGTGTGCCCAAAGACCCACAACCTGGTGGAGCCCACGCCATTCAGGTCACAGTTCATCTGCTTAGCGACCTTGTGTGCCCAAAGACCCACAACCTGGTGGAGCCTGCACTATTCAGGTCACAGTTCATGTGCCTAGCGACCTTGTGTGCCCAAAGACCCACAACCTGGTGGAGCCTGCACTATTCAGGTCACAGTTCATCTGCTTAGCGACCTTGTGTGCCCAAAGACCCACAACCTGGTGGAGCCTGCACTATTCAGGTCACAGTTCATGTGCCTAGCGACCTTGTGTGCCCAAAGACCCACAACCTGGTGGAGCCCACGCCATTCAGGTCACAGTTCATCTGCTTAGCGACCTTGTGTGCCCAAAGACCCACAACCTGGTGGAGCCCACGCCATTCAGGTCACAGTTCATCTGCTTAGCGACCTTGTGTGCCCAAAGACCCACAACCTGGTGGAGCCCACGCCATTCAGGTCACAGTTCATCTGCTTAGCGACCTTGTGTGCCCAAAGACCCACAACCTGGTGGAGCCCACGCCATTCAGGTCACAGTTCATCTGCTTAGCGACCTTGTGTGCCCAAAGACCCACAACCTGGTGGAGCCTGCACTATTCAGGTCACAGTTCATGTGCCTAGCGACCTTGTGTGCCCAAAGACCCACAACCTGGTGGAGCCCACGCCATTCAGGTCACAGTTCATCTGCTTAGCGACCTTGTGTGCCCAAAGACCCACAACCTGGTGGAGCCTGCACTATTCAGGTCACAGTTCATGTGCCTAGCGACCTTGTGTGCCCAAAGACCCACAACCTGGTGGAGCCTGCACTATTCAGGTCACAGTTCATCTGCTTAGCGACCTTGTGTGCCCAAAGACCCACAACCTGGTGGAGCCTGCACTATTCAGGTCACAGTTCATCTGCTTAGCGACCTTGTGTGCCCAAAGACCCACAACCTGGTGGAGTCTGCACTATTCAGGTCACAGTTCATCTGCTTAGCGACCTTGTGTGCCCAAAGACCCACAACCTGGTGGAGCCTGCACTATTCAGGTCACAGTTCATCTGCTTAGCGACCTTGTGTGCCCAAAGACCCACAACCTGGTGGAGCCTGCACTATTCAGGTCACAGTTCATCTGCTTAGCGACCTTGTGTGCCCAAAGACCCACAACCTGGTGGAGCCTGCACTATTCAGGTCACAGTTCATGTGCCTAGCGACCTTGTGTGCCCAAAGACCCACAACCTGGTGGAGCCTGCACTATTCAGGTCACAGTTCATGTGCCTAGCGACCTTGTGTGCCCAAAGACCCACAACCTGGTGGAGCCCACGCCATTCAGGTCACAGTTCATCTGCTTAGCGACCTTGTGTGCCCAAAGACCCACAACCTGGTGGAGCCCACGCCATTCAGGTCACAGTTCATCTGCTTGGCGACCTTGTGTGCCCAAAGACCCACAACCTGGTGGAGCCTGCACTATTCAGGTCACAGTTCA
Organism: Chirona hameri; assembly: GCA_036785665.1. Classification (NCBI taxonomy): domain Eukaryota; kingdom Metazoa; phylum Arthropoda; class Thecostraca; order Balanomorpha; family Balanidae; genus Chirona; species Chirona hameri. The sequence continues at coordinate 10,866 of JAXIVJ010007765.1, forward strand.
TCTGCTTAGCGACCTTGTGTGCCCAAAGACCCACAACCTGGTGGAGTCTGCACTATTCAGGTCACAGTTCATCTGCTTAGCGACCTTGTGTGCCCAAAGACCCACAACCTGGTGGAGCCCACGCTATTCAGGTCACAGTTCATCTGCTTAGCGACCTTGTGTGCCCAAAGACCCACAACCTGGTGGAGCCTGCACTATTCAGGTCACAGTTCATCTGCTTAGCGCACCTGAATAGTTAATGCCAACAGCTCGTCTAAGCAGCTTTTCTCCCCGTTTCGAACAGTTCCAACAGTTCATGTAAGCATGCCGAATGAGCAATCTTAGTTTGACATTTCACGTGACACGGTGATGACAGGTTATATCAACAGGTCATCTGATAGGGTTAAATGCACATTAAAAGTCACACATTAATAGATGGTTTCATAAGGTTAAACAAATACGCTATCTGAACATATTTTCATGAAAATGACGGGAACGGGCTACTCAGACAGACTATTCAATTAGGGTAAATGAGGACAGAGAACAGTTCATCCCCATAGAACGACTTAACGACATAGAACGACATAGGTAAATAGTTTTGACAAGGCATCAGTCGGTCAAGAAGAATTACAAATACACATCAACACAGACAGGAAATCTAAAGTATCCAAACAAATGCTCTTGTTAGCTACGACCCTCGGTGTCTACGCAAGACGCTAGTGATTTTCGACTGTTGTAAACAGATTGTGTAAAACTGCCATGATGCCACACTTGAGATGTCGTTTATAATACGACATGATCTAAATATCGCCAATAAATAGTCCACCCGTTTTGATAACAGCATAAACAAAGGAATGTTTTTATACATACTATGTTGCATACGTTGAGCTCACCTGATGGATGGAAGATTCCAACCACGTTATCATCTTCTCGGAAGTCGGTGTTCTTCAGCTTCTCCAGCAGTGTCTTCATATCGATCATGGACGCGTTGATGTCGGGAATGTCATTCGCCTCGAAACTTTCACTGGCGTGCGAATCACCATGTATGATATTTAAACTCTCCTGCTCGGGAAGTTCTTCCAGTCGAGCCGTTCTCTTGCGTTTGCTGAGTTTTGTCTTGTCAATACGTGCAATGGGGTTCCAGACTCTACGCAGCGTCAGGGCTTTGCGGGTATGTGGGAAGAGTAAGCCGCGTGCGTAGTCATTTTTCTGTAAAACTGATCCACCTCTGACGCCGTAAGTGTTCTCCTGTGGTGGGGAGGTGTAGTGGATTGGTGCATTCTGCGTAGTAGATCGTTGACTGGTGTAGTGGATTGGAGTGTTTTTCGCCACGATCGTCTCAAAGGTCACTCCGCTTCCTCGGGAGGGAGTCTGCCTCGCTACCACCACGTAAGAGAGATACGCCGAACAGAGCAGTCCACAAACGAGCTTCATCTCTACGGTGTGAGCTCTGGCTAAATTAAACTGTAGGTACTCCAAACGGACTTGTCCTCGGGCTATTCAGATATATCCAGGAATCAGTCCAGACTCCAGAGTAGACTTCAATCTCAGAGTGAATTCGCGCTCACCATCCACTCCGTCTCTTATTGCACCGTTGGCTTCACTGGTGTCTCCTCGCAGGTCCTGTGTCTAATGATAACGATCCTGTGTCTAATGATGGTCCTGTGTCTATTGACTTCTCAACAGTTATCTGCTTAATTCAATGATAATATTATCATCAGAGTGACTATCTGATGTCCTTAGAGAAGAGCGATTATCTGCTTTTCAAAGCGCAAGTATCTTCTGCTCTCTCACTGGGTGCCCACAGCCTTCTCACCAATTATTCTACTCCCTCACCAGACACCCCAAGATTCTAACAATAGACTCCGCACAACTCCCACAGTCTCAGTAGTCCTCTGTAGACCTCTGTAGTCCTCTGTCGCCCTTTGTAGTCCTCTGTAGTCCTCTGTCGGCGGCTCAACTCCTAACTTCCGCTACACCTGTGTGGGCCGCGTATCTTCCCTCCGCCGAGACGCCGATCTATCGATATAGACGACGCCGTCTTCTATAGTCTCTGTGATCACCAGTCCCCCGTCTCTATTTGTCTGCTGCCTGTAGTCCTGGCCGGTCTGCTGCCTGTAGTCCTGGCCGGTCTGCTGCCTGTAGTCCTGGCCGGTTCGCTGCCTGTAGTCTTGGCCGGTCCGCTGCCTGTAGTCCTGGCCGGTCCGCTGCCTGTAGTCCTGGCCGGTCTGCTCCTGTAGTCCTGGCCGGTCTGCTCCTGTAGTCCTGGCCGGTCTGCTCCTGTAGTTCTGGCCGGTCTGCTCCTGTAGTCCTGGCCGGTCCGCTGCCTGTAGTTCTGGCCGGTCCGCTGCCTGTAGTCCTGGCGGGTCTGCTGCCTGTAGTCCTGGCCGGTCCGCTGCCTGTAGTCCTGGCGGGTCTGCTGCCTGTAGTCCTGGCCGGTCCGCTGCCTGTAGTCCTGGCCGGTCTGCTGCCTGTAGTCCTGGCCGGTCCGCTGCCTGTAGTCCTGGCCGGTCCGCTGCCTGTAGTCCTGGCCGGTCCGCTGCCTGTAGTCCTGGCCGGTCCGCTGCCTGTAGTCCTGGCCGGTCTGCTGCCAGCGGTCACCAGAAGATGTCCACCACAACAGCACGACACCCTCTCTCCCTCGAGTCCCAGCCACCAGTGATGATACCTGCGCTCGTCTCAGGAGAGTCATTTCTGCCGCCCTCAGACAAACAATGGTGCGTCACGCGCCGTTGGCGCGAATGCGGCGCGGTCGGCCGTGCGGCGGCGGAGGTGGCGCACTTTCGCTCTCGGCCGCGGCAGTGTCGCACGGGGGTGTTTCCTAAGCGAGTGGCCTGTAGTAGACCGACTTCCGGTGGCTGACCCCCCCCCCCCCCCCCCCCCCGTCCTCGCGTCCCGCCCCCTCCGAAGTTGCGCAGGAGTCACCGTTCAGATCGGAGACAAGGCAATGTTTTGATAAGAAAGTGTAGCACTTCAAAAGTGGGGATAAATATAAGTAGCGGTGATTAGCGCTATGGAGCTTGCAATAACTTAAGTTCGTATTTTTGTTAAAAAATACGTTAGTTATGCATTTCCCATGGTAATGTTAGAAATATTTAATTAGATATATATTTGTAGTATTTTTTTTAAATTCTACTTTTGTATTATATAAATACAATTTAAATTTAATTCTTTAAAAAGGTTAAACCCTCGCCCTACGGTGACCTTTTTTCACCTTCGCCCTACGGAGGGGTCCTAAAAAGACCCCCCCCCCTGTTAACCCGCGCGGCGCTGGGGGGGTAAATTTTACCCCCCTCCCGGGTTTTCGCTATAGATTCAAAACCACACTAGATATCGACGCGAAACTTTCAGTACCTTATCTGGCATCGATTTGACGTCTTCAGATAAATTTTGCGAGAAAATCGGTCGAGAAGTTTTTGCGAAAATAGCGTTTTAGTGACGTCATGTAACGCCATTTTCGGTCCAAAATGGACGAAACTTTGATCGATGATAGAACAGCGAGTATTGAAGCAAATTGCAAACAAAGCACGTCAAAAGGAAGGAAATGACATTCTCTACAAGTTGGTTATCTCGGATTTGCACAATTTTGATTTTCTGATCCCCAAAATGCAAAAAATCGTTTTTATTTTTTTCAAAGTTTACAAAATCCAAAAAATTTGTAAGAATTTTCAAAAAACCGGAAGATATGTCAGATAACCATCTCTAATGAGTGACTATTCCAAATTTCAAACAAATTTCTATATTTTTGACCCCCAAATGACACTAATAAGTGTTCAACGTGATGGACGCATTTTAAAAAAAAATCGCAAATTTTGACATTTCTAGACATCGTACACAAAAAAAAATTGCACCATTGGATTGCTGTGGTAAAACTGAACCGTAAACATGTGTCGGTTATTGCAAATTTTGGATTTCAAAATTTGACTTTTTTGCCTGATCTTGACCTGACCTTGAGGTCAAATGTCAAAATAACCATTATTTTTGGATTCTACGTCTGAAATAACCCATGAGACATGTGTCACATGGGTTTCATATTACTTTTTCACAGTGTGACCTTTTGTGACCTGACTTTGACCTTGACCTGTACTTAGTATGATATTCATACTCAAGCATTACCCTCTGCTTATATTTAGAGGTGTTTTGGCAGAGTTTCGGCGCGCTGCTGTTGATAGTCCGGTCTCTGCAGCCAATAATCTCGAAAACAGGTGGTTTTGACCTTTGACCTGACCCTGACCTGATATGTGACCTTTTAAATAAAATTTTAAGAATTACTTAGAATCTTCCCATCGAGAGCTTCCGATCGCCGCCTTGCGCGTCTCGCTGCGATTATTGGTTCGGGAGATAAGAGGGGGGTAAAATTTACCCCCCAGCGCGGCGCGTTCGGATGGAGACCCCAGCGCCGCGCGGGTTAACGTACACACCAAGCAACATAGAGCAATCCGGTAAGAACCAGCATGTTGCCTGTCATGAGAGGAATCTAACAGTTTTCGATTTTGAGGTTTCAGGTCAACGGGTGACCTTCCAGGTCAAGTGAATGGCATAAGATCGACCATGTCCAAAAATAGCGATTGTACAGGGCGCTTAGTATGACTTCCGAACGGAAGGAGATAGGGAGACACCTTAAAAAATAACGTGTTGCCTGTCATAAGGAAAATCCAAAGGCATCATATTTTTAGCATCTAGGTCAACTGGTGACCTTTGGGGTCAGGTCAATGGACCTGGGGGGTTTGACATGACCTTGACGAAAATGTCATAGGTCACGATTTAATAGACGCATACACTGCATATTTTGATAGGCGACGTATTATTGTTGTAAGCTCAGCTACTGCAAATTTAAGCAAGATGCGCCACATGTGTAAAAAGTTATTCAATAAAGACATCAGGGGGTCGTTTTTCCCCGTAGTGCGAGGGTTAATTATAATATTTAGAAGAAGAAATGGTACATTTCGTCCGCAGCAGGTTTATAGTGTCAGGCAATATGCCTAATTCCGTTGATGCATCTGTCCATGTTTTGTTTTTTTAAATCGCTTTTCAACCTTGATACCTTGTGCTAAATTGTATGAAAACAGGAGTTTTAATGATTCATTGGGTCATTCCGATGTTTGTCAGATGACTCAATCATATAACGTAATTGTAAAACACTCAGCAACAGTCATAACAAAGTCAGCTTTGCGAAATATGTGGTGCATAGATCCTCGTCAATGATAACTCCAGTAATTTGGTGACCGTCTCACTCCATTAACCCGCGAGTCACGGGAGGGTTAGCCCCCCCTAGGAATATTAGGAATATCTCAATAACTAATGCAGATATCAACGCCAAAAATTTAGTACCTTTCCGGGTATCATTTTTACACCTTTTGAAAAGAAAAAAATCGTCTGATTTTTTTTAGATATAGTGAATTTAGTGACGTCACTAAACACGATTTTTACACAAAAATCGGCTAAATTTTGCCAGGTCGTACAAATGCCGCATTTGAAGCAAAATGCAACCGAAAAACGCTTAAAGGTAGACAATTGCAAGGGCTACAAACCAGCTATCTCGAAATTTAGAAAATTTTGGTATTTTACTCAAAAAAATGTTAAAAAATACCTTTGTTTTGAAAAAATGCTCACAAAGTCAAATTTTTCAAAGATATTGAAGAAAAAAACGTAATATATGTCGGATAACGACATATGGGCAACTACCATACCAAATTTCAAAATTATATCATCTTTTTTGACTGTCATGGCATATAAAGTATGGGTAAATCATGACTTCATATTTTGAAATTGCGTTTGTTGGCTTTTATTGACAGGATACAGACAAATAAATGCCCCCACTGTTTTTTTTTAGATAAAACTGATATAAAAACATGTTTTATTCATTTCGATTGATCAATTTCAAATTTTGACCTTCAGTGACCTGAACTTGACCTGAACTTGACACTAACTTCACGTAAATATAGTCAGGTGTTAAATGACTACCACTATCGAGTTATACGCGTAAAGGTATCCATAAAACATGTGCTGCATGACTTTCGTAGATATTTTTGTGTAGTGACCTTTTGTGACCTGACCTTGACCTTAATCTTTCCAACAATCTCACTTTAGCTCATGTGGGATATGTATCATACCTTTAACAGCACTTTGGGTGGTTATAGGCGCAATATAAGGCCATGGATAGCAAGTATTGTCCATAAACTCAAATATCTCGATTTTGACGTTTGACTTGACCGTGACCTGACATGTGACCTTAATTTGAAATTTTTAAGTTTGCGTTAGGCTTACCTCATTGAGCGCTTTCCAATGCCACCTTGCGCGTCCCGCTGCAATCATTGGTTCTGAAGATACCAGGGGGCTACCCCCCCCCCCCCCCCAGTGAGTCGTGTTACAGAATATACCGAGTTAATATACCGGGTGACTGCCGGGTTAATCACCTACCCAGTCGCGGCGCCACGGATTTGTGCCAGGCTTGCCAGGGGTGGCAAAATCCACTGTATGTTCTGCAGCCGGCAGAAGTCCAAAATGTTGACATCAAAGCACCATCAGCCGGGTGACAAACAGTTTAACGATGGAGAGGCGTCAGTCTGACAACTCCCCTGTCCCTATGCTGGCGCCACCTCAGGGCACCTATCTCCTCCAGTGACCAGATATTCAAAACACCTGTCAAATCGAATGACTTGTGACGTACGAATACAAATGTGTGAACATTTAATGGTAAGCGATGTCTTCTTTTTAAATATATGTTACTCTACTAAAATTTGTTATCAGCACCCTATTATGTACACACGGTAGGTATATGCGTCCGTGACTGATGTTCAGTATTGCCTCGTACGCGGCACACGCGGTAGGTATATGCGTCCGTGACTGATGTTCAGTATTGCCTCGTACGCGGCACACGCGGTAGGTATATGCGTCCGTGACTGATGTTCAGTATTGCCTCGTACGCGGCAGAGGTTCAGTGTTTCAGCATTCGCTTGGATGGGCAGTTCATGATCGTGCACTGCTATATATTACTGAACGATGCGGGATAAGTGAATATTTGCGATCGAGGTGTTTTTGAAGTTACAGCACGAACGCAGCGAGTGCGGTAAGTTTAGACAACACCGAGGTCGTAAAATATGCACTACAGCAGAGCTCAGTAAGAGATTTGCCATATGTCACGTAGTAGGAAAATATAGTACGTAGTAGGAATACATTACGTAGTAGAAACATACGCTGTGTTCTACTACGTTAAACACTGTTACAATAATGTCGTAGTAGAAATCATTGCGTAGTAAAATCGTGCAGTAAAGTAGTAGAATCGTGCAGTAAAGTAGTAGAATCGTGCAGTTAAGTAGTAGAATCGTGCAGTAAAGTTGTAGAATCGTGCAGTAAACCGGAATTACTGCACTCGACGTGACAATGCATTGTGCTATTTAGGCAGACAGACCTGGGGGACTCTTTGTGGTCTCCAGGACTGTCTTTGTGTTTCCTAATTAGGCATATGATACCATTGAACCTTGTAGCGTTTCTCGTTTTTTTTTCTTCACAACCGGAAGCATTGTAACATTGCAATTTCAAGTTTACGAACTAATTCTTCAGAGGGCGTTGTGGTTTGTAGTTTGTTACTTTCTGGAGAGAAAATATATCACGTTCGGGAATAAGCCAAAAGCTACACTGTATGCCAATATTGTTTTGGAAAAATATAATATTTATAGACATATAACCTTTTTTCTAACCGATATATTTATAATGAAGTTGATAATTATCCATTTGACGTGTAAATTGACTGCACTTGCTGCAATAACGCAACTGAAACGAAGTTAGAAGGAAGTCAAGGACATCTGGCATAATGGAAGATAAACGTTACGATTGAATGATAAATGAACAATTGAACTTATATTACGTAATATACGCTGAAGTCTTTACGACTCAAAACAATATCAGATGTCAGTGGTATCAGTGGCCGATGCAAGTAAGAACGACATTTCGGTAACTGGATGAATAAGCCATCGTAATTATGAAAGGGTTATGAAGGGAGTAGTTGACGGTTGTGTTGATGTACACAGCAAGACTGGGGATTTCATTCAATACAGTTTTATATTATTGATCCGACAATCCTTTTTAATATCCGTAAGATTGAGAGAAGACAAAAATCGTGTTAAATGTCCTGAATATTTGACAGCAACTGGCATGAAACAAACAATAATGAATACCAACGATTACATCATAAACTACAAATAATTACAAATAATTTCTTGTGAATATCAGGATCAATGGGTTTTGTCGTAAAAATCAGCATAAAAAAGCATTGCAGTAAAAATGCGAAGATTCGAACCCAGATGCTCTACATATTGTCGAAGTCTCGAGTGTCCTTTTTCAAATCAGTGAAATCAAACGGAAGGTTAATACTCTGCACACGTGACATCACTCCTGCGTACCCCCCCCCCCCCCCTCCAACCACCACCACCACCACTACCACCACCACCACCACCACCACCACCACCACCACCACCACCACCACCACCACCACCCCTCTGGTCCCCCTGGCCCCTCTGGTCCCCCTGGCCCCTCTGGTCCCATGCCCCTCTGGTCATCAGCCCCTCTGGTTCGGTCCCCAGCCCCTCTGATCCGATCCCCAGCCCCTCCGGTCCGATGCCCAGTCCTACTACGAAGTAGTAGTCGAAGTAGTGTATATTTCAGTACTGTAGTAGCATTTGGAAGCGGTCAGTGGTCGTTCGGACATTGTTTGACCCCCAAGCCCATTTATCCCCTTTACACCCGGAATATCGAAAAATGATAATAAAAAATGTTGTATCTAAGGCTTGTAGCTTTCTGTTCCAGAAGTCGGATTTAAAATATCTACCATAGGCTACGAGCCAGCTTCGTCTAAAAATAATCGATTTAACATGGGAACCCTATGGTGTAGTAGGTTTTTAACGCCCAAACGCCCGAATGCTGCCAACCGTTACTGGTGGGTCTGCTTATTACCACCAAGCCGCAATTTTGTCGACATATTTTATTCTGACCAACATATTACCAAACTATTAGGGACATTTCTAGCCAAAAATAACATGTAAAAGTTGTGTAGTTTTTCCAAACTTTAAGAATCTTTCAGAAACTTTTCAGCGCAATAATCCTTCGTGAAAACGGCTAATAGCTCTATTTGTGCGGGAAAAGGTCAACATTTGATTTAAGGACGTTTTAAATTGTACGTATTTTTTATTTTGAAATTTACCTATTTGAATTTTAATTTTACTTCTATTATTTTGAAATTTACTTATTTGTATTTGAATTTGATTTTGTGATTTGAATTTTATTTTGTTATTTGGATTTTATTTTGTTATTTGAATTTTATTTTGTTATTTGAATTTTATTTTGTTATTTGAATTTGATTTTGCTATTTGAATTTTATTTTGTTATTTGAATTTGATTTATTTTAGTTTGAAGTTAAAAAGGTATAGCTTCTGTGAAATGTAACTGCAATGACCAAATTTGCATGACTGGTGGGTCATTTTGAAATTCTGGTGCGCCAAGTGGTCCACCAGCTAACATGTTCGAGGAGGCCCTGAGTCGAACTCTGCGTGAAATCAACTTATTCGTAACAAAACACAAGTCGCATGAATTCCCGGCGAAGATCGCTCAGATTTAACTGATATTTATTGCATTCAAATGCAATTGCAGAAATTAAATTATTTGCGGCAGAAATCGAATATTTGCTAATGATCAAGTGAAGGAAATTTGTCAGAGGTGTGCTCTTGTAGAGTAGAAACTCACGATTGCTTCCTTAACTAGCTGCATCACTTCTTTTTCAACACAAACTAGCCTACGACATTACAGGCTGCACTCTCATGACGTCACCAGCCCTACCGTCTGACGTCACAGGACCAGGCCGGGCCGTGTCGGGACTGGGTTACAGCCAGTCGTGTCGGGGCTGGGTTACAGCCAGCCCTACTGTCTGACGTCACAGGACCAGGCCGGGCCGTGTCGGGGCTGGGTTACAGCCATCCCTACTGTCTGACGTCACAGGACCAGACCAGGCCGTGTCGGGGCTGGGTTACAGCCAGCCCTACTGTCTGACGTCACAGGACCAGGCCGGACCGTGTCGGGGCTGGGTTACAGTACATCCGTTCAGACCCACTCCCCGCTGCATCGCCCGATGCCGTAACCTGCCTGACATTGTCTGCCCCCCCCCCCCCCCTCACTGGGGGCGGGCTGACATCGTCTGACATTGTCTGCCTCCTCACAGGGGACGGGCTGACATCGTCGACAGGCGCGGACATCGGCGACGCTATGGAACGAGAGTGATGGCGCATTGTCACCCGCCATAATAGGCCACTTGTTAGTGTTACAGTAAACCGTGGCCTTGAGGGCGTGCTCTGTTTTAATGAGGGTGTTTCGTCTCGCGCTGGTGGTGTATGTATTCGCGGTATTCAGGTTAGGTTGCGGGTAAGCTGAGCGAGAAGCTGAGTTTGTTTCACAATGGAGTATCTGATGTTGCCTCATGGAACAAAGATGGACTGGTAAAAAGTGCGCCTCTTTAGAATTGAAATGACACTGAATATGCGGATTGCATCTGTTTGTAATGTCATTAGCGATTGTTGTCATCCTTGGTGACCACATTCCAAGCAAGGAAGACCTACGAGTACTACATTCCAAGCAAGGAGGACCTGCGAGTACCACATTCCAAGCAAGGAAGACCTACGATTACCACATTCCAAGCAAGGAAGACCTACGAATACCACATTCCAAGCAAGGAAGACCTACGAGTACTACGTTCCAAGCAAGGAATACCTACGAGTACCACATTCCAAGCAAGAAAGACCTACGATTACCACATTCCAAGCAAGAAAGACCTACGAGTACCACATTCCAAGCAAGTAAGACCTACGAGTACCACATTCCAAGCAAGGAAGACCTACGAGCACTACATTGCAAGCAAGGAAGACCTACGAGTACCACATTCCAAGCAAGAAAGACCTACGAGTGCCACATTTCAAGCACGAAAGACGTACGAGTACTACGTTCCAAGCAAGGAAGACCTACGAGTACCACATTTCAAGCACGAAAGACGTACGAGTACTACGTTCCAAGCAAGGAAGACCTACGAGTACCACATTCCAAGCAAGGAAGACCTACGAGTACCACATTCCAAGCAAGGAAGACATATGAGTACCACATTCCAAGCAAGAAAGACCTACGAGTACCACATTCCAAGCAAGAAAGACGTACGAGTACCACATTCCAAGCAAGAAAGACCTACGAGTACCACATTCCAAGCAAGGAAGACATACGAGTACCACATTCCAAGCAAGGAAGACCTACGAGTACCACATTCCAAGCAAGAAAGACGTATGTCCTATGTCACGATGAATAACGATGGACACGTCTCAATTATGCGAAAACTCCAGTACTTGAGGATCTGGAGCAGGAACGTTTTTATTTATAAAACAGAGAAAATCATTGAGAGAGTTACACAAAAAGATGTGAGGCTTACAGCCGCTTATTTGTAACCAGTACGTGACAGTAACGAATGTCACAGCAGAAAGATAGACATATTTAATCAAGAACTATAAATTATGCGTGAAGTGACACTTTTGTTGACCTTTTTTGTTGACCTTCATATTGCAATAAATTGAAAGATTATCAAATTGTTTTCAGTGAATGAACGATATATAGGTTGTAATGTTTAATATCGTAATCAGAACGGCACTCAAGTGCCGTTCTGATTACGATATTAACAGTATCTGCATCTGATTAATTAATAAAGCAGTATCTGTGTTACTGTTTTAATGCTCATTCCCTCGTTGGTTAAATAGTTGATAAATTGTGTGGCGACCAAATGTGAACTTATTTATATTTTGTAAACATTTCTGTGAGCAAAATTCAACATTTCTGCAACTATTGCGATTTCCCTTTCATATGAATGCACTCTGATAGAAACATTGCAAATCGAACTAAGTATCTTTGCCAAAACATGCATCGGAAGACAAACAGTGCTGAAGGGTAATCCACAAACAAGATGCCACCACAACCCATACAAATATGAACCTTGAATCTAGGCCACCAGGGTCCCAGGGGTGGTAAAAGTGTTTTGAGTTGAGTGGCCCCGACCAAAAGTGGCGCATAAAAAAATGACCCCAGCTCAGCTGGGGTATTTTTTTGCTCGTTCTTCACATGAATACCCTGACACCTGGCTGCATGCTCACATCATCCCTGTTTTAAAACCAAACACAGATATAACTCCCACTGAAAGCTACAGGCACTGACCACAAAATACTACAAAATCTGTGAGTAAATGATTAAAGAAAGACGGCTATATTTGATCAAATCAATAAACATCATATCAAACAACCAATCAGGCTTCTTGCCAGAACGAAGCACAACTGGCAACCTGGCAACAATTTCCCCCTCCTGGAGTGAATCCTGGGTACGCTACCACGGGTGGAGTGGAGTTTCCTATTCAAATGGTGGGGCAGCTGCCCCACCAATATTGTGATTTGCCCCACCAACTTTTGTCAGATTTCAAGGTTTCCTGACGTTGAAATAGCAATGTTTCACCTCAACTATGCGACACAACCAGCCAATATGACATTTTGCCCCACCAATTTTTCATCTGAAAAGCTCCCCCCCCTATATAAAAAAAAATATGAAAAGCCCCCCTATATATATATATATATATATATATATATATATATATATATATATATATATATATATATATATATATATATATATATATATATATATATATATATATATATATATATATATATATATATATATATATATATATATATATATATATATATATATATATATATATATATATATATATATATATATATATATATACGCTACTGGACGTAACAGTGGCGGCGCCAGGGGTCAAACGTAGGTGAGGCAGTCAGGAGGGGGGGGGGGGGGACTGTTCTGTGATTTTTTTAGTAGGTTGATAAATATATGCAGATCACCGCGGATAAAGTTCACCGCTACAAACAGCCTGTTTATATGCACTAATCTGGAATATGACGAAAAAATAACGGCACACAGAACCAACTTTAATTAATGGAACTGCCACTAGATGGCGGTTATCGTTCTGGCCAGAGATATTATAGAACGTTTCGGTTTGCCTTTGCAACAGTGGGATTTATATGCGCCTCAAATGTCAGTTTTTGGTCCAAAGTGAGTCCCAGGTCTCGAATGGTAATGTCATTTTCCAACTCTATTCCGTTAATTGTGTACTTTGAATGAATGAATTATCGACAATATTACAATATTATGCACACAATTAAAGACAAAGACATAATTTTAGTAAAATACAACGAAAAGCATCATGGGGTCCGTCCGGGGTTGTACGGCACACATGGACGTGAACGGTACACATGTCTCTCCACATACACACTGGCGGATCTGGGGTCCGAGAATCAGGGGGTGCTAAAATTTCGCTCCGCTTCAGCAGCGAAAAGTTGTTGACCGGGGGGGGGGGGATGGAGTCGGGTCGTCAACCCGGAAAATCGTTGCGGGGGGGGGGGGGGGGATAGTGGTGTCGGGTTCTCAAAGAAAAAGTAATTGACCGAGGGGATTATTTTTTTCCTTTCTAATTATCACTTCTTACAGACAATGCAGGAACAAGCGGGGCGGGGCACATCCTTGTATTGAATGCCCGCCATGCTCCTGTGGGGGAGGGGGTATTCGCCCCTAATGCCCCCACTCCTCTGGATTCGCCAGTGGTAAAAACCAGACAAACCCAATTTTACCTCTTCTGTCGCTTTCAAACATTTTTTTTTTTTTAGCTGAGTTCATGCTGAGTCTGATCTTGACTAGTTGGAAATGCTAAAAATTGTGAGACCTCTACTCATAGCACCCATAAAATGCACCGGGATAAGTACCTAAGCATGGTGCAAAATTGGTGTCAGATTTAAAATTGGTACCTGAAATTACTTGAGTCTGGATATGACCTGAGGTCAAAGTAGCCATCCTAAGCTATAGTAATTAAAAATAACCTTGCCAATGACAAATATTAACTTTACCTACAAATTCCCAAAGTGTTAATTTTATTTGGCTACATGTTTACAGGGAAAAGGAAAACAACGATACCCAATTTCCGAGTCACAATTCCTCAAATACTGTCGAAATGCGTTCCACGCACGCTTTTCAGCGCTATAAACTTTAGGGTCAAAACGCGACGTTTTTTTTAACTTACGTTGGTTGCAGGAATCGCTCCAGATCGAAAATAGCGCCAGACCCGCCACGCATATTTGGAAGTGTCGAATATAAAGTCAAGACCCATCATACTTGGGGACAATGGCGTACCGAGTATCAACTATCAGGTCATGCAGGTCATGACCTGGTCCTTGGGACCCGAGGCGCCCATGCAAAGCTGGCGCGCCTCCGATCAGTCTCGACGCCTCTCTGGCCAGTTACGACGCCACTCCGGCCAGTGAGGACGCTCCCCCGGCCAGTGACGGCACTCGTATGGCCAGTGACGGCGCCACCGGCCAGTGAGGGCGTCCCCTGCCATAGACTGCGCCTCTCCGGCCTGTGACAGCGCCCCTCTGGCCAGTGACCACGCCCCTCCGGCGAGTGACAGCGCCTCTCCGGCGAGTGACGGTGCCCCTCCGACTAGCTAGTGACTGCCCCTCTTTGGCGAGTGACGGTGCCCCTCCGACCAGTGACTCTCCTTCCGCACAGTGCGGAAGGAGAGGCGCCCCCCCCCCCTCCTACAAAATTTCGTTAATATTGGTGGCGGCCCTGTCGATCGGGTGGCGCACCTCAAGGCCTTTTACCTGGTCCTTTGTGAATTTATGCGTACACCACTGCTTAGGGAGTCAAAAGTCAGTCAACGCTCAAGATATTACTTTGACATTTGGTTTGGGCATCGTCCATACTTGATTCTCCAATATATATTCCGGCCTTTTCGATATTTTATTTGTTTAGTTGATTTTATAATTTATATGATTTTATGAGAAAAAAACAAATTGGAGAGAAAAAAAAATCACCAAAATCAAAATTTCCAAACATGTTCAAAAACCGGAATATGTATTGGAGAACGAAGTATAGACAATACCCACACCTAATTTAAAATCAATACCTTTAGTTTTGGCTGACTTATGGCTACTTAACCCGGCAGTCACGGGGTATTTTCTGTAACACGACTCACTGTTTATTTTTATAGCACCCTGGTATCTTCAGAACCAATGATTGCAGCGGGACGCGCGAGGCGGCATTCGAAAGCACTCAATGAGATAAACCTAACGCACACTTACAAATTTCAAATTAAGGTCACATGTCAGGTCAAGTCAAACGTCACAATCGAGGTATTTTAGTTAATGGACAATACTTGCCATCCATGGCCTTCGATTGCGCCTATAATCACCCAAAGTTCTGTCAAAGGTATGATACATATCCCACATGAGCTAAAGTGAGACTGTTGGAACAGATCAAGGTCAAGGTCAGGTCACAAAAGGTCACTACAAACAAAATATCTACGAAAGTCATGCGGCACATGTTTTATGGATGCTTTTACGCGTAGAATTCGATAGTGATTGTCATTTTACCACCTGACTTCATTTGCGTGAAGTTAGTGTCAAGTTCAGGTCATAAAAGACATAAAGACATAAAAGAAAAGTGCAACAAAGAGCCTCTTGGGCCCATCCGAGGTTGCACCCCCCCCCCCCCATCCCCCCCCCCCTTCCACCAGTCTCGCCCCTTCAAATCACCTTACTCTACCTGCATAAAAGAAGGCTAATCCCACGAGTATTTATGAACTAATCCCTTCTCTGTAAAGTATTTATCTAATCTAATTTTGAAGGAAGCAAGTGTCACTGCATCAGCGACATCCCCTGGTAGCATATTCCAATGTCCTACAACCCTTCTACTGAAAAATGACTGTCGTAGCCTAGTCCTACTTTGTTTCATAATGAGTTTATGCTGATGACCTCTACCTCGATTTTCCCTATTGAACTCAAACATACCCTTTAAATATCCAGAATGCTGACTATTTACAAATTTGAAGACTTCAATTAGATCTCCTCTTAGCCTTCTATATCTAAGTGAAAACATACCCAATTTCCTTAATCTATCTTCATAAGGTAAACTACCAAGACAATTAATCATTTTTGTTGCCCTTTTTTGAACTCTTTCTAACAACCAGCAATCTTTCTCATATGTTGGAGACCAGGCTTGTACACAATACTCCAAATGTGGTCTAACGTATGCACAATACAGTTTTGTTATTACCTTTTCACTCTTGTAGGAAACATTTCTGTTAATGGCCCCTAGCATTCTAAGTGCCTTTTTCCTAGCTTCTACAACCTGGTCTGACGCTGATAGTCTATTGTTTACCACGACACCTAAATCTCTTTCCTTTTCAATCTGCTCCATTTTCTGCCCACCCATTTCATACCTATGTTTACTGCTAACCCGTCCAGCGTGCATAATCTTACATTTACTCAAATTGAATTTCATCTGCCATGCTTCAGACCACTCAACTAGCTTGTCCAGATCTGATTGAAAAACATCCTGATCATGTTTTCCTCTAATAATCCTGACAACTTTTAGATCGTCTGCAAATTTCAAGACTTTGCTGTCTATACTGTTCTCAATTGCATTCACAAATATTATAAAAAGCAATGGGCCCAGGACTGAGCCCTGTGGAACCCCACTGAGAACCTCCTTCCATTGTGATTGGCACCCATTCAAGATAACCCTTTGCTGGCGTCCTGAAAGCCACGTTTCTATCCAATCCAGAATCTTGCCCCTGATCCCATGAATTTTAAGTTGCAACCCCAGTCTTGTATGGGGGACTTTGTCAAATGCTTTACTGAAATCAAGAAAAGCTACATCTAGCTGTTTACCCTGATCAACGCTATCTGTTGCAACATCCAAAAACTCCAGAAGATTAGTTAAACAAGAACGGCCCTTCCTAAAGCCATGCTGTGTATCCTTGATGAGTTCATTTTGCTCCAAGAATTCAACAATCTTATCTTTGATGATTGATTCAAGCACCTTGCAGACTAATGAGGTCAGACTAACTGGTCTATAGTTTTCCTCTTTACTTCTATCTCCCTTTTTATGAATAGGAGCAACATTTGCTCTTTTCCAATCAAGTGGAATTTTACTATCTGCAAGTGATTTAGAAAATATTATGGCTAATGGAACCGACAACTCCCTTTCAGATTCTCTTAAAAGTCTAGCATGGATTTCATCAGGTCCTTCTGCCTTGTTAGGCCTTACTTTCTTTAGATATTCTAGAACAAGTTCACTACTTATGCCACCTAGCTCTCCTATAGTCTCCTCTGTCTCTAGCTCAGGCTGAAGTGCTGCAATACTACTCTGGTCCTCGATAGTAAAGACAGATTGAAACTGATCATTAAGCACTTCAACCATTTCACTGTCCTTGCTAACTAACACATCATCTACCTTAAATGGACCTATATTTTTGGAAACTGTATTTAACTTATAAAAACTGAAGAACTTCTTACTATCTGCATTACAATGTCTAGCTAAATCAAGTTCCTTTGCCCTTTTAGCTGCTCTGACCTTTTTCTTAACTGAATTTCTTGCATTCTGGTAGGCCTTCTGATTTATATCTAGTGAAGATCCCTTCAAAATGCCAAATGCACTTCTTTTAGCTTGTATAGCACTCCTTACTTCTGGGGTAAGCCAAACTGGATTGCCCTTGGTTCTGTTACGTTTGTGCCTGAGGGGTATATGCCGATTTTGAATTTGGCTTAATCTAGCTTTGAAAACATTCCAGGCCTCACATGCATCTAAACCTGCCAACTCAACGTTCCATTTTATCTGTGCGAGGTCATTTCTAATACCATCAAAATCAGCCCGGCTGAAGTTTGGAACCAAAATAAGGTTATCTTTGGGCCTCATTTCTGATGAGATATCGAATTTAACCATATTGTGATCACTGGTTCCTAGACCTGCACAAATACTTATGTCACTAACTAGATCACTGTTGTCTGAGAATACAAGGTCTAGAATGGAGCAATGTCTGGTTGGCTCTGTTACAAACTGATGCATGAAAAGCTCCTCTTCAAAGATTTGCCTATACAACCTACACTCATTTGTTTCCTCTGCTATACTTTCGTATCCTCTTAAGTTAAAATCTCCCATAATGAGACACTGAGCCCGAAAGTTCCTACGTATTTCCTCACAAATATCTTGGTCTGTTTCAGCTTGGGAGTTCCTTGGAAGATTCCCTGGTCTGTAAAATGCACCTATCCTCAACCTTCCTCTGTTTCCTGTACCAATTTTAATGTCAAGCCAGATTGATTCTACTTCTTTTACTTTACTAGAATCATCAACTCTAGTAGTGCAGTACAAGCTATTTACATATACAAACACTACGCCTCCCTGCCGTGATTCTCTGCAGTATGAGAACATGTTATGCCCTTGTAACTCGAAATCCTGTAGCCTATCCCTATTATACCCCTCACTAACCCATGTCTCGGTTACACAAATTATATCAGGCTTTTCAAGGGCAACATAACACTCAAACTCATCAAATTTAGACCTAATACTTCGGGCATTCAGCAACACACATGTGATCTTATACTTTGAGCTGACTACTAATTCTGAGGGAATTATGATCTACTGTCCTATTCTGACATGAACTTCTACCAATGCTTACTTCCTGATGCCCTAGTACTAGCGTCCCTGAACCCCCCCCCCCCCCCCCCCCTCCTACCTAGTTTCCCTGAATGACACTTCTGTAGGCATCTCCCAAAGCCCTTGCCCCCTCATCCGATAAGTGAAGCCCATCCTTCATATAGTACCTATGCCACTCATAGAACTGATCCCATAAGTCTGCATAACTAAGCCCCATAGCTGAACATAAGTTCTGAACTGAGCTGTTCACAGACAGAGCTCTCGAGTACCACTCCTCACTGGCTCCACAGCGAGGGAGGATGCCAGTCACAATGACTGGTTTCCTGGACTCCTTCAACCTCTGCAGCAGGCTCCGGTACTCCGCTACTATTCTCACACTCTGCCTAGGTCCTATGTTGTTCACCCCCACCTGTATTATAACTGTCTCCGGGCTACTCCTACCAAGTTCTGCCTCAATGACAGTTCATTCAGGTCACTGAAAGTCAAAATTTGAAATTGATAAATCCAAATGAAAAAATCATGTTTCTATATCAGTTTTATCTTTAAAAAAATACAGTGCTGGCATTTATTTGTCTGTATCTGGTCAATACAAGCCAAAAAACGCAATTAAAAAATATGACGTCATGATTTACCCATACTTTATATGCCATGTCGGTAAAAAAGATGATATAATTTTGAAATTTGGTATGGTAGTTGCCCATATGTTGTTATCTGACATATGTTCCGTTTTTTAAATATCTTTGAAAAAAATGTATCTTGTTGGTATTTTTCCACAAACAAAATAAATTTTTGGGGTCAAAACCAAACTTGTCGAAATGTCGAGATCGCTGGTTTGTAGCCCTTGCAATTTTCTACATTTTAGTGTTTTTCGATTGCATTTTGCTTTAAATGCGGCATTTGTACAGCCTGGCAAAGTTTAACTGATTTTGGTGACAAAAATCGTGTTTAGTGACGTCACTAAATTCACTATATCTCGAAAAAAAATTCTGATGAAATTGTTTCATTTTTGCTCAAAAGTTGTAGAATGATGCCTGGAAAGGTACTGAAAGTTTGGCGTCGATATCTGCATTAGTTGTTGAGATATTCCTAATATTCCTAAGGGGGGCTAAAAAAGCCACCTCCCAGTGACTCGCGGGTTAAAGGGATTATGCGGGTTTCCGTCCTGAAAGAAAATGCACTCTTGTGCAGTTGTATGAGCTTTGAACACGTTTAAGACATATAACAGGGACCTAACAGGGAATCTTGACCGAGGGGGGGGGGGGGATATCGTCAGAGAATCTCTTTTTATCCAGTGACGTCCCTGCATTAACTCGTCCCTGCATCAACTCACCACGTGACGTGACGTCCCTGCATTAACTCACCACGTTATCTAGTGACGTCCCTGCATCAACTCACCACGTGACGTGACGTCCCTGCATCAACTCACCACGTTATCCAGTGACGTCCCTGCATTAACTCACCACGTTATCCAGTGACGTCCCTGCATTAACTCACCACGTGACGTGACGTCCCTGCATCAACTCACCACGTTATCCAGTGACGTCCCTGCATTAACTCACCACGTTATCTAGTGACGTCCCTGCATCAACTCACCACGTGACGTGACGTCCCTGCATCAACTCACCACGTTATCCAGTGACGTCCCTGCATCAACTCACCACGTTATCTAGTGACGTCCCTGCATCAACTCACCACGTGACGTGACGTCCCTGCATTAACTCACCACGTTATCCAGTGACGTCCCTGCATTAACTCACCACGTTATCTAGTGACGTCCCTGCATTAACTCACCACGTGACGTGACGTCCCTGCATTAACTCACCACGTTATCCAGTGACGTCCCTGCATTAACTCACCACGTGACGTGACGTCCCTGCATTAACTCACCACGTTATCTAGTGACGTCCCTGCATTAACTCACCACGTTATCTAGTGACGTCCCTGCATCAACTCACCACGTGACGTGACGTCCCTGCATCAACTCACCACGTTATCCAGTGACGTCCCTGCATTAACTCACCACGTTATCCAGTGACGTCCCTGCATTAATTCACCACGTTATCCAGTGACGTCCCTGCATTAACTCACCACGTGACGTGACGTCCCTGCATTAACTCACCACGTTATCCAGTGACGTCCCTGCATTAACTCACCACGTTATCCAGTGACGTCCCTGCATTAACTCACCACGTGACGTGACGTCCCTGCATTAACTCACCACGTTATCCAGTGACGTCCCTGCATTAACTCACCACGTGACGTGACGTCCCTGCATTAACTCACCACGTTATCTAGTGACGTCCCTGCATTAACTCACCACGTTATCCAGTGACGTCCCTGCATCAACTCACCACGTTATCCAGTGACGTCCCTGCATTAACTCACCACGTTATCTAGTGACGTCCCTGCATTAACTCACCACGTTATCCAGTGACGTCCCTGCATTAACTCACCACGTGACGTGACGTCCCTGCATTAACTCACCACGTTATCCAGTGACGTCCCTGCATTAACTCACCACGTGATGTGACGTCCCTGCATTAACTCACCACGTTAACTAACCTGATCTGGTACCTGATCTGGCAGAATAGGCTTCGTCACCAATCAGGTCAACATGGAAGGGTCTCGGGTAGGGAACTTGAATTTCACATCAACATTGAAAAAAAAATAGAACCACTTAACCTTCACATCTCAACAGAAAAATCAAAATGCATATTATGCATATTATAACAGGTCTACGAAAAACTGCACCGATTAACCCTCGCCCTACGGGGGGGGGGGGGCTGACAGCCCCCCCCCCCCTGAGGTTTTTCTTGAATAACTTTTGACACATGTAGTGCATCTTGCGGAAATTTTCGGTAGCTGAGTTTACAACAATTATAGGTATGCTAAAAAAAAATAGTTGAAATTGGTTGAGACATTTGGGAAATAATTACGTTTTGATGATGTCATGTTGGTAAAAATTTAGAAATATTTGCAAAATCGTAGAAAACAGAGTTTCAAAGTAAATTGCAAACTCAAATTTCAAAAGATACAATAGGACATTTTCTTTAAAATGGCGATCTCATATTTGCAAAATTTTGGGTTTTTGACCCCTAAAATAAAAAAAAAATGTTTTTTTTTAAATCCCCACAAAATCAAATTTTTCAAAGATATAAAAAACAGAATATTTGTGAGATAACTTTTTTTAAATGTGGTTTACATTTATTAGACAATTATATTCATCATGTTACATATACATATACATTGTTACATATACATCAGAGCACGCCACGCCACTAGCTACACTCGAGCATCATTGGCCGAGTAGAAGAGGATGTAGCCGGCCGAGCTCTGCACGGCGCTGCTGTTTAGCGAGTACACCTCTTGGTCGTCGAACTTGTGCCAGCGCCCCGAGTTGACGCCGCTACAGAAGGTAGTGTAATGGCCGCTCTCTGTCGAGCCGAAGTGGTTCACCACGCCGTAGAGATGGTACTTGTGGCAGTAATGCGCCTCCTTGCTGATGACGTAAGGTGACATGTCGAGGTTTTCCAGCGGGAATTGCACGTTGGACTGGTTTTTCCTCCAGAGGCCATCACTGTAAAACCTCTGAATGTGGATGATGAGCACTGGTGGCAGGTGCCAGATGTCTAGCCGCTTGGTGGCCTCCGTGCTGCTCTTGCACTTTGGACACGTCCAGCCGCTGATGGTGTCTCCGGCCAGGTACAGCTCAATGCACTCCTGCAGCGAACAGCAGCTCGACCTAGCAGGCATAGGCACCGAGAGGTGTGAAAACGTCTCGAACTTGGTCGAATGGTTGCCACAGTGCGAGCATCGCAACGTCGACTTGTACTGGCCCCAGAAAAGGTTCAGGATGAACGAGCGGGTGCTGCCCTTGAAGTCTTCCCATGCGACCTTGGCAGCGCGCGCGTCCGGCACACCGTCGTTCTCCTGCTCCTTGAGCGGCTGTTTGCAGTGCGCCTCATTCAAGTCCTCGTGCAGGGAATCCAGCAGGAACATGAGGAACTCATGGGCATTCTGCTGTGTCGAGCCGCAGAAGCGCGCGTGGTGTCTGCCCATTACGTCCTTTAGGTCGTGCAGCGCCACTGACTTGTGAGATAATTGTGAAACGGAATTGTGAGAGAACTGTGTATGGAAAATACCCAAACCAAATTTCAAAGCAATATCTTTATTTTTGACTGAGTGATGGCTCCCTAAGTGTAAGAAACTGATGACGTCATTTTTAAAAATAACTTTTTGACTTTTTTTGACAAGATACGAACAAATAATTACATTTGCTGTATCTCTGATTTAAAACTGGTCTAGGAACATGCCTTTTTATTTACATTTATCAATTTCTAATTTTGAGGTTTTCTGAAGAGCAAAATCGCTGTTCTGGACGTGGTAAATCCGAGGTCATTCACTTGACCTGGAAGGTCACCCGTTGACCTGAAACCTAAAAATCGCATACTGTTAGATTCAGCTCATGACAGGCAACATGCTGGTTCTTACCGCATTGCTCTAAGTTGCTTGATTTGGCAGTTAACAAGGGGGGGGGGACTGTCAGGCCCCCAACGAAGGTGTAGGGCGAAGGTGAAAAAAGCTCCCGTAGGGCGAGGGTTAAACATTCCAAAACAAATATCTTCTCTGGAATTGGAATAGGCCAGGGTTATCCAGCATGCAGTCGCCATAGGCTCAATTGGTTGGAGCGTGACGTCATACGTGCACAAGA
Source organism: Chirona hameri (assembly GCA_036785665.1). NCBI lineage: Eukaryota > Metazoa > Arthropoda > Thecostraca > Balanomorpha > Balanidae > Chirona > Chirona hameri. Next base: position 34,141 of record JAXIVJ010007765.1, read on the forward strand.
TTTTGGCGCACTGACATTTGTGGCGCGGCTTATGTATGGCCTTTTAACATTAGCGAAGGAGTAAGATAAGAGCTCCTTCGCTGTCAAAATAGGAGTGACTTAGGAGTAAAATGTTATTTTATAAGTTAGAGAGCTTGAATCGGTCTTTCTTTCAGGGCATGTTGTCTGTAATTCGGCTCAGTAGAATTATCTATATATATTTTTTTCTCTAAAAAATTGCGAGTTATTATAGATTTGTATAGGGGTAAGGGATTATCCGTCCATATGACGTCACCGCCCCTAAGTCGGAATCGGTCAAATCGCCGGATGACTCTACCACACTGAACTCTATAACACTCTATCTTCTTATAGGGTCTTCCACCTTGCGCCAAAAAGGACGCAATTGCGCTGGATCCACGGTATAACTGGAATGTGAATGCGCATGCTGAATGAACCGGATTTTCTACTATTTATAGTAGAACTCTCAAAGTCCCAGAACAATGAGATCGACTGTCCTGACAGTCGATCTCAGACTCACTCCATTGGAAATTGCACAAGCTCCCCGACCCCCCACCCCGGAGGATCAATTGTCTAACTAGATAACTGGTATGTATTTTTTCGTCGGCAATATGGGTGAAACTAAATTATTCAGAATCAAGAGCTGAAACGCAACTGCTAATTAAAACAATGTATATGTACATACATGCTGACGTGATGAATATGATGATTAAGTGAATATTACATTTGAAGTGGTTTTGACGATCAGTATTTCTAAGGACATGATCGCTTAGTAAATTTTCCCAGGAATGACATAGCCATAAGTAATGATTTTTACTCGCATTTTGACCCCCGAGTACTTCATGGGAAGGAGCATTTTGTCCCCGACCTTATCCATAAAGACAGACGACTTTACCAGCCCTGCAGGGTCCACTAAAACCACCCGTGGGACAGGATCCCATTCATTTTTTAGAATCCATACACCTCTTTATTCACGATACCAAATCACATTTGTCGTTTCAAATCGATATTGCATGGCACTGTACATTAACTTATCATTTTCACTTTCCTTCATTAACCCGCGAGTCAGTGGGGGGGGGGGGGCTTTTTTAGCCCCCCCCCCTTAGGAATATTATAAATATCTCAACAACTGATGCAGATATCGACGCCAAACTTTCAGTACCTTCCCGGGCATCATTTCTACACCTTTTTAGGAAAAAAAGAAGCAATTACGTCAGAATTTTTTATCTCGAGATATAGTGAATTTAGTCACTTAACACGATTTTGACACCAAAAACAGCTAAACTTTGCCAGGCCGTACAAATGCTGCATTTGAAGCAAAATGCATCGACAAACCCTCAAAGGTAGAAAATTGTAAGGGCTACAATCCAGCTATCTCATAATTTCGAAACTTTTGTTTTTTTACCCCAAAAATTGCACAAAAAAAATATTTTTTTTGGAAAAATGCCCACAAAATTAAATTTTTCAAAGATATAAAAAACGGAATATATGTCAGATAGCTACATATGAGCAACTAACATACCAAATTTCAAAATGATATCTTTTTTGACTGACATGGCATATAAAGTATGGGTAAATTATGACGTCATATTTTGAAATTGCGTTTTTTGGCTTTTATTGACCAGATACAGACAAATAAATGCCAGCTGTGTTTTTTTTAGATAAAACTGATATAGAAACATGCTTTTGTCATTTCGATTTATCAATTTCACATTTTGACCTTCATTGACCTGAACTTGACCTGAACTTGACACTAACTTCATGTAAATGAAGTCAGGTGGTAAAATTACTATCACTATCGAATTATACGAGTAAAATAATCCATATAACATGTGCTGCATGACTTTCGGAAATATTTTGTGTGTAATGACCTTTTGTGACCTGACCTTGACCTTGATATTTTCCAACAATCTCACTTTAGCTCATGTGGGATATGTATCATACCCTTGACAACACTGTGGGTGAATATAGGTGCAATCCAAGGCCATGAATGGCAAGTATTGTACATAAACTCAAATACCTCGATTTTGACGTTTGACTTGACCGTGACCTGACATGTGACCTTAATTTGAAATGTTGAAGTGTGCGTTAGGTATATCTCATTGAGCGCTTTCGAATGCCGCCTTGCGCGTCCCGCTGCGATCATTGGTTTGGAAGATAACAGGGGGCTTCCCCCCTCCCCCCCAGTGAGTCGTGTTACAGAATATACCCCAGTGACTGCCGGGTTAAGCAAAGACCACACATTTAACTCCATGTTTCAGTTGTTGCACACTGCTTTCGAACACTGAGGTCGTGACTTGAACGTGTCACGACAAAGGGCACGTCACGACACGTTACGGTGACCGGTTACGGTAACGCTCACCAGCGAAATGGCCGTCACTGCGTTCTCCTCCTCTCCCTTTGTGATGCCTCTTCGTTACTCGGGTCTTGGTGCATTCCACCTGTCTGCTCCAGGAAGTGATATAAAATGGCCCACTTTATGGGTCTAAGCGCAACATGTGTTTGTATGTTCTCTGTCTGCTAACACTAATTTGATTCTGCTCAGCAGCATTTGACGCTGCAGTAACCAAACATTCATATGCCCATTCAAGTTTACTCTACTCGACAATAGCTTTGAAATGAACACACGCGGAGGTATGTACGAAGACTTTTATTTTGTTACCTTTTGGGTAGGGGTCGACAATTTACGGAGGCCCGGGGGGACCAAAACTCAAAGGATGGAAATGAAATTTGGCATGCTTGTTATAGGCCTAAAGAAGAACGCCGTGTCAATTGGCAAGCTTGCAACGACGATTTTTGTGTTGTTGGGGGGGGAGGGGGACACCCTAATGTAGCATGACCCTGTTTTGTTCTCCAGGGCCTCATGTGCCCTATTTCGCTCGCCTCATACTTATTCCGTCTTTTCAACCCCGACAGTAGCCCATTTGCTTCCCACTAATCTCTTCAAGCGTGATTAACAACTAGAAAACCCTCCCCAAGTACCCCAAATGGGTACCGACGTGCCCTTCAGATCTGTCCATTATCCAGGGCTGGGAAACCGTTGTATAATATCCTGTGCGTCACCGTTGGGATTTTGAAGCCCGAAGTTTGTCCCAGTTGTTTTCCCTACAATTTTGCCAACTTTTCCAAAACAAAAACAAACTGACACTGACAGACGTAGGTTTTGTTGTTTGTTGATTGGGATTTTAGAGTGGGACGACTACTGGAGTGAATTTGCGGTAATAAGGTATTAAAATGTTGCCTTGGTGCACTATGTTGCTGCTTTTACAATGCTGCCGTCTGCCACATGGTAGTATGACATCATAATGTGCTGTCATATTGTGCACCAGCATGCAAATATGTTTATCAAATATTTGCACATTGCACCAGCATGCAAATATGTTTATGCAAATATGTTCTTCAATGCAAGCAATTTGCAGATTCAAATCAATAACCAGCCTGGTCCCCCATGATTAGCAGGATTGCATAATTAGTCCTATGGGAATGGGAAACTGGTGAGCAGAAGAAAAAAAACTAGTTGACCTGCCCCCCCCCCCTCCCCCTAGCACTAAAAATGCCTGGTTATGTTTGACTAAGGTACCTGTTGGTACGTCATGTTATGCACAGTATGACAGCATGGTATGCCACAGTCTTATATGGTAACATCAGAAAGGCAGCAGCATTGTGCACCAAAGCAAAATTTCAAAATGTATTCTGATGAAGCCGTTATTATTAACAGGTTATGTTAGGTTAAGTTTAGTTTAACGGCTTTGTCAGAAGAAATACAGACATTTTGCTGTGGTGCGTGCACAAGGCCAAAATTTATTACGACAAAGTTGTTATTATTAATAGGTAAGGTTAGGTTAAGTTAAGTTTAATGGCTTAGTCAGAAGAAATATGGGAATTTTGCTGTGGTGCACAATGCCGCTACTTTTCTGATGTTACCATATGCTACCATACTGTGCATAGCGCGGCACACTGACAGGTACCTTAGTCCAAGATTACCAAATTGCATAGAAAAGGTGTCGCTTCTGTACCTACCAACCAAGTTTAAGTTAAGCACATACAGAGGCAAATCGGAGGAACGTATCATGCACTGGGGTATATTGATCTTTAGCACGCGCAGCGGAGGGGGTGGGCACTTTTGTGCCCCCCACATGTTTTTCGTAAATAGCTCGCACACGAAGCGGCGCAGGGCGACGCTTTTTACGCGATATTTACACCAACTCAATAGCGGATCGTTTGACATAAAACAAATCAAAATCGGTCGATACATTTTTGAGTTATACGGATTTGTATTCAAAGATGGCGGCCAGAATCGAGGTCGGCAAAGCAATATCTTCGGAACCAACAGCTGGATCGAGATGATTAAAACGCCATTAGGTAGACATTGTCAATATTCATCCCCAAAAACAACTTTGGGCACATTGCTGGTGACCTGTGACGTCACAGAGGTCAAATTCCCAAAATTGTGACATTTGTCTATATTTGACCTTCGTGACCTCGTTTGACCTTGCAGATATTGACTGAAGGTCACGATAAAAAATGCAAATGTAGATCATCATAGCAATCACCTACCCTATAAGTTTGATCGTTCTAGCTCTCATACTTTCGGAGATCTTAGGGGGGGGGGGCACTACAGTGCCCTCCCCCTTCACTGCGTGTTAGTGGCATACCCCTCTCCACTGCGCGTGTTAAAGCACTTGACACAATGTGTCAAGCAACGTCAACGCAGTCAACGTCAAGCAACGTCAAGCACAATGTCAACGCAGCTCAGGAGGTAGTCCGGAAGAACCTGCGAGAGAGCATCACCTCGGTGCAGTTCCTGGCGCGGCAAGGCCTGGCCTTCCGCGGCTATGAAAGCAAAGAGGGAAACTTTCAAGAGCTGCTACGCCTGCGCGCCGAAGACAGCCCTGAGCTGATCGACTGGCTGAAGAAAAAGGAAAACTTCACCCAGCATGACACCCAGAACGAGGTGCTCCGTCTGATGAGTCATGAGGTGGTTCGCGGAGTGGTGGCGGATATGAACTCCGGATGTGTGGCTGAGGGTGAGGCCCGGCTACTTTTCGATAATCGTGGACGGTACGCAGGATGTCAGCGGCGCAGATCTGTCTGCGTGCGTTTCGTCGACCACGAATTCCAGGTCCATGAGGAATTCCTGGGCTTCTTCGAGTGCGCTTCGACTACAGGAGCCGCCCTGGCCCAGATGGTGAAGGATGCTCTTTGCCGTCTCAACATTCCGATCGCCAACTTGAGGGGCATGGCGTTTGACGGCGCCGCCAACATGAGTGGGCGCGAGAAAGGTGCGCAGGCCATCTTGCGTCAAGCCCAACCAGCAGCACTTTTCGTCCACTGCGGCTCGCACTGCATAAATCTCGTGGACAAGGACAGCTGCGAGTCGTCCGAGATGGTCAAGAGTGTGCTGGCCTGTGTGAACGGGCTGGGCAGCATGTTTAGCCAGTCTGGCAAGTTTCAAGGAAAGTACGGCGACATCTGCATGGACGCCGAGATCACCGCCAAAATGCTGCGCCCACTGTGCCCAACACGGTGGTCTGTTCGCCTCGCTGCCGTCGAGGCCGTTCTGAACGGCTACGACGAGATCCTCGTAACTCTGGGCGAACTGGCAGTGGGGAGCAGCCATCTGTCTGCCCGAGCGGCGGGTCTGTACGCCCAACTCTGCACGGGTACTGCTCTGGTGGCCCTCCACATGGTACGTGCCGTACTGGCGCCGCTGGACCGCCTCAGCCGCGCGTCCCAGAGCTCGACGTACACTGTGTCGGCGCTCCTGGAGAGCGTCCAGACGACGGTGGCGCTGCTGCGGGCCCAGCGTGAGTCGGCTGATGCAGCTGTGGAGACCTTCCTCAGCCTGGTGGAGAAGTCGTGCGAGGAAGTCACACTGCCGCGCAAAAGACGCCCACCAGCGCACTACGACGGGGATGTCCCAGCTCACCACCCAGGATCAGTCCAGGAGTACCTCCGCACTGAGTACGTGCTTATCCTGGGCACTGTCTGTACGCAGCTGGAGGAGCGGTTTAACCAGAAGGGCATGCAGGACCTGGCCAGGATGGAGCGGCTACTTCTATCGGCTCCAGACGTGAAGAGTTGCAAGGAGGTGCTCGAGGCAAGCCCATGGGCAGGTGACATTTCACGGACAGATTTCTCCTCAGCTGCAGGTGCTCTGCCGAAGCAAAAAGCCCCAGATCCTAGCCGACGCGGTAAAAGCTGTAGCCGGCATGGAGAAGACCGCGCAGCAAATGCTGCCAGACGCAGTGAAGCTGGTCAAGCTGCTGCTGACCCTGGCAGCCAGTTCGGCGACTGCTGAGCGCAGTTTCAGCGCCCTCAGGCGACTGAATACGTGGCTACGCAGCACTATGACGCAGACCCGCCTGAACGCTGTCGCAGTCTGTCACGTTCACCGTGAGCGCGTAACCAACGTCGATCTCGACAAGGTGGCAGATGCCTTCGTCCAGCTGAACCCGCGTCGACAGAAGGTGTTCGGCCGTGTGAAAGTGTGAGCCTCCGCATAGTGGTGACCCTGGGCGAAGAAGCCGCCGTGCTCACTACCAACCCTCGGCAGACGACAGACAGTTAAATCGTGTGATAAATAAAAATTAAAAAAGGCATTTATTTGCCATTTACAGTGCCATTTATTTGGCACTGGAACAACTGATCTGCGCATCGGACCTGGGGCGGCCGTGTCATAGCATTTTATGGCACGCAAAAGATCCCTCCGGACGGCCGGAGCCAAAATTATCCGTTGATCTGGGCGGACTGGAAAGGCTGGGGTGGAGGGATCGGGTTCTATGTGACAAGTACAAAAGTACTTTACTTAGTCCTCTATCCAATATCCGTTTTTACAAACCGTTTATAAACAAATGAAAAAATGGGCCCTTTTGAAAAAATATTCGACCAAATCCGGGGAGTTTTTTTAGGGGTAGGTAGGTTTGGTGGGCCCCCGGGTTGGGCCCGGGCCCCTGCCGAACCGGCACCCCCCACTCAAAAATTATCGGCGACGCCACTGCTGACATCAGACACCACACCAGCAAATTCAAGGGGTGGGAGACCACATCCTCTGATGATGATGATGATGACGATTGGGGTTTACGGGCGCCACATTATTTGGCACCCATGGCACATCCTCCGAAGAACACCCGATACTTGACCCGATACGTCAAATCAAGTGCCTGATGTCAACACTTGCACATATTTACACTGGATAAGCCAGAAGGTTATGTAATCTTAGTAGGCAGCCTACCGATTTGGTAAGGACAAGAGCCATTCGACCTTGAAGTCAGCTGACCACCGGATGACGTCACTGGCGGTAGCCGGCTCCTTCGTCGGCGCCACGCTCACGCAGAAAACGTAGTCAGCCGCCAGTTACAGCTCGCTGTTTCGTACGGCCAGGGATTCACGAAGATGAGCGTGGTCAATTATCAGTGCACATTAAATCATACCACATGCTAATTTGTATGATTCTGCCCATGTCAATTGCCGGATATGACGTGAAAAGCGCCGTGACATCCCGTGACTCTGCCTCCAGTGACGTCACATCAAGCTTCTGGGTCAAACGAGGCGGCTATAGCGGTGTCACCCCTTGCGAGCCGCAGTCCGCGCACAAATTTTGCGCAACAAAAATCACTATCGCCCCGCTGAACGGTCTCTGTTCTGTACTCCTCAAAGGATGCATACCCGATCGGCGACAGAACGGCGACACACTACCATTCTGTTTCAGCTGTAATTGAACAGCGTGTGGCGTTCACGTGCCGTTTCCCAGCCACCAGGCTGCGCACAGTGCTCATTATCGTTGATATTGCGCATGTTTTGTTCCGTGAACAAACGAACTCGTAATCGCTTGCTTAAATAGTTTACAGAGCTGCAGGATTATTTTAGAACTGCAGGAATATTTTAGAGCTGCAGGATTAACCGAAGGTAGGCTTCCTCATTGGAATAATGTACTATTCTTTAGAATTGTGTTTTGCATTCGGAAGCTTAATTATAGCCAGGTGCGAGTATCATTCCAGATGTAATCATTTGCAAAGGTGTGGTACCTATTTGTCTGTCTAAAATTTGTCACCGATGGCTATATTACTCCACCGATGGCTATAGATTTGTCGACGATTAGAATGGCAGAACGGTAACTTTTCTCAGCCCTGCCAATATAATTTGATCGATAATTCTTGATCCTCTCTTTACTTGATCCTCTCTCTTTTTAACCAGGTTAAAACCTACGCCCCGCTGGGGTATTCAGCCAAATACGGCTGAATAACAATACTGGTAGGTATATTTATATCCAGAATATCCAGAAAAGTGCAATAATTCTTAAAGGGAAATAATGACCTTTTGATTTTGTTAGCAACAATTTCTTAGGCTACCGCTATGGTTTTAAAATTATTTTATTTAAATTTAAGAATTAAATAAAATTATTCCCAAATTCGAAGTTGTAAGTTTGGGAAAAATACAAAACAAGTACCTTGTGTACTTCATGAAGGTCATTGACAAATTCGCCCTTCCCTACCACTGTTTACATCGATTGCGGCATTTTTGGAGGCTCTGTGACATTTCCGATCAAACCGAGCGCTGCTCGGACACACGCTAGTAGCGCTTTCGTTCTCCATGGCAACCAGGCGTCAGCCAATCAAAAGCCAGAAAGGGAATACGTTCTGGCTTTTCATTGGCTCACGCCTGGTTGCCATGGAGAACGAAAGCGCTACTAGCAACAACTCGCCACAATGGTTAAGTGCGCCGAGAAGCATGACAATGCTTTGTAAACAAATCGCCGACGCTAAATAGGTCGCCGTCGATGTGCATCGATGAGCTTCCGATTTAATTGCCAGTTTTGTGTTGTGTTATTATTGTTTGTTAGTTTTTTGGGGACAAATTATTATTTTTCATGATAATATAAAGCATAAAGCATTATATACAGCCACAGACACATTATACAATACTCCTAATGTTGAAAACAAATGAATTTATTTTCAAAAATTGAGGGTCGCAACCACTAACTATGCCGCCGTTGATGTGCATCGATGAGCTTCCGATTTTATTGCCACTTCTTCCAATCGCTGTTAGTTTTAGAAGATCGCCGGGCATATAAGCACAACAAGCAGAACGCACAATATATTTTCCACTCCATTGCGTAAAAAAACAATACGGGACAAGCCCGCAGTTTGATGAGGACCAAAAGTACTTGCAAGTACCGGTCGTTAAAAGTGTGGAACGCTTATCAACTTTAACATGAAATATCTTTCGGAGGGAAAGTTTTCATGCAAAATGTGATGAATTTGCAATATATTTTGGTCTCGTCTGGCGATTTCAAGTGCTAACTCTATTTTTGTGGAAAAAGGTCATTATTTCCCTTTAAAGTTTCAATTGATAACAAAAATCACCTGGAAAAGCCGTATTCTTACGAGCTGTATACCCATTTATCCCCCCCACCCCTCCCAGCGTTGTTCTACCCCTCGATATCTTCTGATTCTGCCCCTCGATATCTTCCGAATGAACCAATAACCGCAGCGAGACCCGCAAAGCGGCAATCGAACGCTCTCAATAGCCGTTTACACGAAGAATGTTATTCGCTGGGCGATTGGGGAGTTTGGGGTGTTTGGGGAGTTTGGGGTGTTTGGGGTAAATGGGTATATAGCTCGTAAGAATACGGCTTTTCCAGGTGATTTTTGTTATCAATTGAAACTATAAGAATTATTGCACTTTTCTGGATATTCCATTTGATAACACCATAGTTTACTTAAAATTAAAATGTCATCTTAACCCGCGCGGCGCTGGGGTCTCCAGCCGAACGCGCGACGCTGGGGGGTAAACTTTACCCCCCCCCCCCTCGTATCTTCCGAACCAATAACCGCAGCGCGACGCGCAATGCGGCGATCGCAAGCTCTCAACGAGAAGCATCGAATGCATACTCGAGATTCTTAAAATAAGGTGACATGTCAGGTCACGGTCAGGTCAAATGTAAATTGTAAGTATTTGAGTTGTTGGGGCTATACTTTCCATCCAAAGCCTTATATTGCAACTATTATCTCACAAAGTGCTCCAGAGTGTATAATGCATTTCCTGCATTAGTAAAAGTGAAATTGTAAGCAAAGGTCAAGGTCAAGGTCAGGTCACACAAGGTCACAGGTCTGCGAAAGCCATGCGACACATGTTGTATGGGTTATTTTACACGTATAATTCGATAGAAGCAGCCATTTTCACAGCCTGACACCATATAATCGTCCTCAGGGCAAGGTCAGATCAGAATAAGGTCACAATTTGAAATTGATTATTCTAAATAGACATTGCATGTTTCTAGACTAGTTTTGTCTTCGAAATACAGTGGTGGCATTTATTTGTCTGTATCTGGTCAGTAAAAGCAAAAAAACGCAATTAAAAAAAATGACGTCATGAGTTACTTGTTCTTAGAAAGCCATAAGTCAGTCAAAAATAAAGAAATTGCTTTGAAATTTGGTTTGAACATCGTTCATACTCGGTTTTCTAATATATCTTCCGTTTTTTTGAAAATCTTCAAACAAAAAACTTTTGTGGAAATTCTTCCCCAAAAATCCGTTTTTTGCATTTTTGGGGGTCAAAAACCCAAAATTTTGAAAATCTGAGATAGCCATGTCAAAGACAATGTTATTTCCCTTCTTTTGACGCCTTTTATTTGCAATTTACAGCAATACGATATTTTCTACGATTTTCCAAACATTTAACGTTTTTTTTCACCAAAAATGACATGGCATGACGTCACTAAAACGTCATTATCTGCCACAAATTTTCACGAATTAAAAAAAAAACGGCAGAAGACGTAGAATTGATGCACCATAAGCTACCGTAAGTTTCACTTTGATATCTGTCATAGTTGTCAAGTTATGGAGAAAATCCAGGAGGGGGGGTTAAATTTACCCCCCAGCGCCGCGCGGGTTAACCCTATTCCTTGCGGGCGGCTAGAATTACGTTAACGTGCGGGAAGGGGCAGATTCTCCCTTCCCCCTTTCTCCTCCCCAGAGAACTCGAGAACCGCTCGGTCGATTTCGATGGTACAAAAGCATTTGATTCGTCATCAAAAGGTACTTCTTTTTAAACCCCAAAATTCATTTTTTGTTCAAAAATGGGGGACCAGAAAGCCAAAAATACGACAATTTTGGGTGTTTTTTATTGGTCATTGTGGTCATATGGTTCGACCAATTTGCATGCAACAACCATTTTTGAGCTTGAAATGTACTCGTCTTCAACATATCAAAAGATAAATACAAAAATGAGATATCATAGGCATATTCAGTGAATGTAAAATGGGGGGATTTTCTGAGAACAAATATGTGCTGTTCGTGATTGTTTGGGGCGGTATGAACGTCACATGTGGACATCATTTGCTGTAATTTGTTAAATGTAATATATTGCGCATAGGCGGATCTAAGTAAACAACGTTGGGGGGGGGGGGGGCACCATGCGCGTAACGCTTTTTATCATCTGACTAATTTGAAGTTGGACCTCAATTTGAGGGAAGGTATCGCCTTACATTTTTTTTTGTTCCTGAGTGCGCCTCTGCCAAAACATATGTACAATATCGGCATTTATGATGCATATTGTAATAAAAATGTGTCCGACACATTTATTGCACTGCAAACTACGAAGGAAGTATGCGCCGCACAAACGCAAACGTAACACCCTACCCAAAACAGGAGTCTGGGACTGCCTCTGCTAAGCCGATTTTGTTCTCACAATTTTGACACGACATGCGCAATTCAATTTTAAGAAAAGTCAGAAAATTTCAAGACAAGACTCCAGTAGTTTGGGAGCATCATGCGAAAAAAAAAACACCTGAGGGGCAGAATCTGCCCCCCCCCCCCCGCAAGGAATAGGGTTAAACTAGCTCAGGTGATGCCAGATGGCTGGGGCGGTTTGAGGCGTTTGGTACGACTCCATCTTGCTCGAATTACCCGGAAATGCGGGGATGTGTAAATAGGTCATATATTGCAACGACATGGTTTTCAGAAATATGGTTTCCAGGAACTTATTTCAATTAAAACTAGATGAATTAGTCCATTCATGTTTTCAGTCGTATTCACTTTTGAACACAAGGATTGATGATAATTAGCAATTTTGTGTTGATCATTTTGTCGGAGAATATGGCCGCCCAGGTGCGTCCCCCGTTTTTTTTTTTGGGGGGGGGGGGGAGGGGGATTGGGAGGGGAGGGGTTCTCGCCCACCCCGTAGTCCAGCCTATAGCTATATGCCGACGTGGGTGGGGAGGGGAACCACCCCCCTCCGGGGCGGGGAACCGAATGACTTGCGCCAGTAGCCAGACTTGAACCCGGAACCCTTGGATTCCTAGTCTAACGCTCTACCAACTGAGTGTGTGTGAGTGTGTGTGTCCGTGTGTGTATGGAATAAAATGTGTATGTATGTGTGTCTCGTGTTTTATTTAATTTTGACCTTGAACGAAATACTTAACGTAAGATAGATATTATATTTACTTTGTACAATTCAATTAACGTAAAATAGATACCCTACTCCCTAGCTTGCTCCAGGTTCACATAAACCGGTCAACGTATTTTTTTTCATGGCAAATTGCCAGATGTAATTTTCTCCACCCGGAAAATGGCTATAGGCCGGTCCGGGAAAAAAAGGACGCAGCTCTTTTGCGATAGGCGCTTTTTGTTGTTATTTAGGATTTTCCCCCCAGCTATAACACCCCACAACAAGATCTTGCCGGGATGCCGGAGCCAGGGAGACACGCAACAGTCTCCCGTTGCTGCAATGATGGCATCCCGGCTCTAACACCACTATCACCTTTCACAAGTGTATATTCAAGTGTATGTATGCCATGTTATGTATGTTATGTTTGTATAACACAAAGATGGAATTATTGAACTGGGACATTTTTATACTTTATATATACATATATTGTACACCAGTTGTAATGTTTGTAGCGGAAGCTTTCGAGCACTACTGTGCTCTTCGTCAGCCTGGTTGGGGTACACAGTTCACACACTCAAAACAATATTTGAAATTATAAATACATAAGCACAGTGGATTATTCCTCTAGATCCTCTAAAGGGCGGATTTGAAAGTCACGACATCCCTAACTCTTCCTTCCTAAACTTCCCAACCACCTAGAACTACAAATACCCGTTAACAGATTATATTTCTATTCCTTATATTATTATTATTATTCCTCTAGATCCTCTAAAGGGCGGATTTGAAAGTCACGACATCCCTAACTCTTCCTTCCTAAACTTCCCAACCACCTAGAACTACAAATACCCGTTAACAGACCAGGCAAAAATTATTAGTATGCCAGCCACCATGCCTCTCCTTCTAATCATAACAAATCAAAAGAAAGCTGAACATAAACACACGACGCATACACTGCATACTTTTCATTCGTAATATGTAGGTATACAATATAAAGGTAATTCGTAATACGTACGTTTCATTCGTAATGGGGTCGAATTCGCAGTGATTCGCTGTGACATTCGCTGTGACATTGTGAAGCTATGCTTGTATATATGTGTGAATATATGTAAATGTGTATGTGTGTCATGTGTTTTATTTAGCTTTGATTTGAACGAATTACTTAACGTAAGATATGCCTTTTCCCTTGCATTTGCTCCGGGTTAATTTAAACCGGATAAAGTAACTTCTTTGCCTGACCAAATTGCCAGAAGCAACTTTCCCCACCCCGGAAAATGGCTTTAGGCTGTTCCGGAAGAAAACAAGAACAGAAAAAGGACGCAGCTGGGCGGCCATCTTCTCCGCAAAAAAATGATCAAAACGAAATTGCTAATTATCCATCCATGCGTTCAAAAGTGAATATGACTGAACAAAATGAATGAAAAAATGAATGAAAAAATAATCTAGTTACAATTGAAATAAGCCATTATTACTGAAAACCATGTCGTTGCAAAATATGACCTATTTACCCAACCCCGCACTTCCGGGTAATTCGAGCAAGATGGAGTCGCACCAAACGCCCAAAAAAACCGCACAGCCATCACCGGTGCTAGTTTAAGATGATTTGTTTTTATTTTAAGTAAACTATGGTGTTATCATTAACATAGAATATCCAGAAAAATGCATTAACTCATAAAGTTTCAATTGATACCAAAAATCACCTGGAAAAGTCGTGTTCTTACGAGCTATATACCCATTTACCCCAAACGCCCCAATCGCAAGGCGAATAAAATCCTTCATGAAAACAACTAGTGAGATGCATCTAAAGTATTCGCGAAACTTTAAAAATAATGTCACATGCCAGGTCACGATCAGGTCAAAGGTCAAAATCGAGATATTTGAGTTAATGGGACATACTTCTATTCAAAGCCTTATGTTGCGACTATTATCGCACAAAGTCCTCTCAAAGGTATAATACATCTCCCGCATAAGCAAAGGTGAAATTGTAAGCAAAGGTCAAGGTCAATGACAGGTCTCAATATGTCACTATTGGCAAGAGGTCTACGAAAGTGATACAATACATGTTTTAGGGGTTATTTTACACGTATAATTCGATAGTAGTAGCCATTTTCACAATATGCCCCATATAATGTCCTCAGGTGAAGTTAAGGTCAAGGTCATGTCACAAAATGACGCAATTTGAAATTAATTAATATACATAAACAGGCATGTTTTTAGACGAACGTTGTCTTCGAGGTACAGTGGTGGCATTTATTTGACTGTATTTGGTCAGTAAAAGCAAAAAAACGCAACTTCTAGAAATGACGTCATGAGTTACTCATACATAGGGTGCCATAAGTCAGTCAAACATAAAGATATTGCTTTGAAATTTAATGTGCGTATTGTCCATAATTAGTTATCGAATATTTATACAGTTTTTAATATCTTTGAACATTTTTAATTGTGGAAACTTTTACGGAAAAACAGTGTTTTTTATTTGTAGGAGGGGGGGGGGGGTAAAAACTCAAAATTTCGAAAATCCGAGAGATCAATATTGAAGAGAATGTCATTCCCATTCTTTTGACGCTTTTTATTTGCAATTTGCTTCCAAACAAGATTTTGTGAAATTGTGCAAGACGACGTAGAATCGATGCATCGTAAGCTACGAAAAGTTTCACGTCGATATCTATAATATTGTTCAAGTTATTGAGAAAATCCGGCTGGGCGCGGGTTAACCCATCCGTCACCCACACAAACCCTGCTAACCCGTCTAACCTCATCACTCTCACCTGCTGCCCTCTGACACACAACTCCTTCTAACCTTCTATTTCCATCCCCTCCTAACTCACCTGCCTTCTGACACACGATCCCTTCTAACCCCTTTCTAACCTCCGCCCTCTGACCTCACGACCTCACGACCTCACGCCCTCTGACGTAACCATATCTGCTGTCGACCGTCGCTGTGAAGAAAGCGGAACCCCTGGCGGAAGGCAGGCCACGCGCGGACCAGCCGACAACGCCCCACCGAACACGCGTGCTGCCGCCCCTGGCTGTCCAGCCGTGACCGCTGTGTGGCCACGGGGCACGCGAACATGGTCAGACAGGACGGAGTCAGTACAGATGGGGATTCGGTCCGCGTCGGAGCGGCTGCGGCGGGGAGGAAGGTGACGTGACTGCAGTGATACGATAGAGCGGCAGCAGCAGCAGTGCAAAGCAGAATAAAACCACTGGTCTGGAACTGAGTGGCTGCGTTCTTCTGTCCAGCACTACCACTAGCAGCAACAACATTAACAACAGCACCAACGGCAGCGGCGCCATCAGCAGGAACCGAAGTAGCAGTACCAGCGGCAGAAGCAGCAGCAGGAGCATCAGATATTGCCACGGCTGTAACGCGATAAGACGGGAGCAAGAGCGGAAATAGCACGGCCTGTTAAGACGAAACTAAAGCATAACGTAAGCATCAACTGGAAGCTAGGCAAGTGCACGCACGTACAAAGCAAGAAACAAACGCTGAAGTCGACAGTTGGAGGGGAAGAACGACAACAAGGTGAAAACCATCGCAACACTGAAACAGATTCCATCATGACAAATTCGCCCATTAATATTATGTGAGTTCAAGCATCGGCAACCGGTGCTGCGAAGGCAAAAGGATCTGCTAATTTGACAACTCTAAGCGTCATTATTCTGATAAGTATGCGATGATCACATTGCGAACACGGCGGCGATGAACACTGCGGTTGTTGCCATGACGACGGGCCGCTGCGACCGTTGTGATTGGTCGCCTGGATGGACACTTCTTCTTCTGCTGCTACTCCCCGCCGTTAACAGTTGCAGCTCCCGCGGTGTTGCCCTCTGCCGCCAGACACGTGAATCTCAGTTTGCTGCATCTGTGGAGGTCGCCGACAGAGGGCAGACCGAGCGTCGGGAGAGCTCACACCAGCCGTGGGCGAAGGTCAGAGGTCAGACTGCCGAGCTGCTGCCTCGGGCGCAGGCCAGACTCGGCGGACCGTTTCTGATCCCTGATTATGATGATGATGACGTCAGGCCGGTCTCCGTCAGTGACATGGAGGCGGTGGCAGCGGAGTTCGACGTGCAGGAGTCAGAGTCCTACACAGGTGAGCTAGGAGATGTCGTCATTCTTTCTATCTTCTTTCTGTAGTTTAGTTTATCATCCTTTCCCTTGTTTACTTAAAAGATCATTTTGGACATTTGTGAGACCATTGTTACTTTAGCGATAAGCTTACATCCTTAATTCCTCGCGCTTGCATAAGCGCTACCAACTACCAAAATAACAACCAACAAGGCTGTCGGAGCCTGCATCACGGTTGGAGTTTCCTATTCAAATGCTGGGGCCACTACCCCACCAACTTTGTATTTTGCCCCTCCAAGTTTTGCCAGCTTTCCTGGCGTTAAAATGGTCATTACTCACCTCAATCACGAACAAAACAGTGACATTTTGCCCTACCGAAGTTATGGTGGGGTAAAATGCCCCTGCCCCCTTTGCCAGCTCTTCTTTATCAATGCATCTGCACAGTTCCCACAGCTATCCATCAATCTCGCATCACTTTCCGCGTCACCCATATGCTGCACATGCAATAGCCATCAATACAGAGTAGGCGCCGCTCCACTGCCACGCTGCACCGCTTCAGTCGCTGCTCTCCAGCCGACCCCCGCGCTGCAGTGTCCGCACCACCCCCCCCCCCCCCCTCCTTCCATCACCCGCAACAGCTGTCACGCCCCGCTGACGATGAATAGGGACCGAGAGTGAGTACCGCGTGTGTCTCAACTGTCTTACGCCGGCCGAGACGACGGTACCAAGGCTTCCGGTGAAGAAATACACTGCAGCAGTGTCGATACCGGATCTGTCGCAGTGGCAAAGTGTCAATGGCGCTTTGTGGGGAGTGTTGACGAGGCGCTAAGGCGTTCGTTTTTGTACGCAAGCGGTTTTTGCAGACACATCCGGGTGGAAAAGGTTGAGATTCAATGGGGGTTCGATGTTTATACAGCTGAGAACAGTTCAAGGGCGGATTTTAGAGTGAACCACGAACTTTGAAGTAACGCAGTTACAAAGCAGGATAACAGATTTCTGACTAAAGCATAAATCAATGACAAAGTTAACACGCGCCCTGGAGGGGGCGAAATCCGCCCACCCCTCCGGTTTTTCGAGGATAGCGCAAAAACGGCGGCGCTGCGCGCCGCCGTTTTATGTATACCTGTTTAGAAATGAACTTCCCGCTTTATGTAAAATTCTTGGCCTCAGGTCATCTCAGGTCAGGTCACCAGACCAGGTCACGTGATGACCTCAATTCCAAAACGTTTGCAGTAGTACCACAGCCACAGTTTTACGCCGATCGGTTTCAATTTTTCAGGACTTCATAAGGTCATAGATACCAACAATTTGTTTATCTCGGATTTCTAATATCGGTGACCTAAGGTCAGGTCAATTTTGTGACCGCCAACACGGTTTTATCAATAACTATCGACATAATGAAGATAGAGAAGAGAAAACGGTACCAATATGTTTGTCTCGTCGAGACACGTCTCCCAATATGCAACATGACCAACTTGGGTCACCACTTGACCTTGACCTGAGGTCAAATTTCTCAGTTGACCTAACCCGGTCACCATGAATATGATTCGAAGCGCCTTGACAAGACACACGCGATGGAGTAAACATTATTGCTTTATCTTTATTAGGTAAAAGGTTATTTGGGGAAAACAGTTTTGAAAACAAAATCACCTTTTTAACATTCGACGACCTCTGGAGCCTAAACTATTGACCTCAGCTCAAATCTGAGGACACCTGTGTCGATTGCATTTTTCAATGACTTTGGATTGCTTTTTTTCCGTTTGCTGCTAACTATCATAGTTCCCGAGATATTTGGGGGTGTTCGAACCGAAGTCTTGAAATTTGAAAATCTGACCCTTGATGACCTCTGGTGACCTCAATATTGACCTGAAAAAAAAATAACGAAATACTTTCGAAAGAGCTTGTCTCGAGCTATCTAACGTCGTTTCCCGCTTGTCGCTACGTTGCGTGGTTTTCGAGATCATAGGGGGGGGGGGGAAATCCGCCCCCCCCCCTCCAGGGCGTGTAATTATCAGAGGCCCTCCAGGGCGCGTGTTAATACATGAACTGACTTATTTTTCGACAATAATTAGTTGACCTGGGGACATTGCATGTGCGATGAAGAAGCCAGTCATAAAGTCAAGCATTTAATTTTCCAGCTACGCGCCTACATGTCAATGCAAGCATTTTTGATTTTACAGTATCCTATATAGGTAATTTTCCTACATTCCTTTTCGCATCTTTTTCAAATATCCTTTTATGGATAGTAATAAAATACAAATTGTTAAATTTACAAGGAAGGTTTTAAATTGTCCAACAATGCATGCCGTCGTATTGCAGCCGACGGATATTTTGTTCAATTTAAGGATACATTTATAACAGTTCCGGTTCCAAATAGCGAAAATGAGAAGGCGAGTATTCAGCACAATCCATTACTGGTGTTGCAGCGAGAGAAAAAAACGTGATAAAACATGACGTCATTGAACGTTCCAAAAACTGAGTGAAAAGCTGCGTTCCAAAAACTGTGTTGTTCTTTTTAGCTCTAACGCATTGGTCGATCAGCAAAACACTGTCACACGGCCAGTGATGGCCTACGTTACGCTACGGTATGTTTTTGATAAAACGTAGCTCAAGAAATCGTTCCGTAGCGTAATTAAAGTATTTCGTAGCGTACTACCGACAAAAAAAAATAAAAAAAATAACATACCTGCTACGCAAGGTATTTC
Organism: Chirona hameri; assembly: GCA_036785665.1. Classification (NCBI taxonomy): domain Eukaryota; kingdom Metazoa; phylum Arthropoda; class Thecostraca; order Balanomorpha; family Balanidae; genus Chirona; species Chirona hameri. Next base: position 53,299 of record JAXIVJ010007765.1, read on the forward strand.
GTAGCATAACATCAGGGGGCGGCGCCACAGCGGGGGGGGGGGACAAATATTGCGCCCCAGACTTAAGGAGGCCCCATAAAAACAAAGTGAGACCCCTCGCAAATATACATAAATACTGAGTAGTTCCTAAATACATAGACAATTGTAATGAGTTTCAAGTCGCTCCTTGAAATAACAACCGGGAGATGTTCAAAGAGGCACCTAAAAAAAATAAGCGTGACAAATTCCAAGGAGGCGCTTAAAATGACAATTGAGGCAAACTCCAAGAAGACCCTAATAACTATCCACACAAGCTCAAAATATCCTCTAAAGAGATGCCCGACACAATCACCAAGAAGGCAGCGAAACGACAGCCGACACAAGCTCCTAAAATGCTACTAAGAAGACAACTGATATAGACTCCACATAGGCCCCTCCAATAATAACCGGGAAAGCTGTTCATGGGATACTTCAGAGAAGGCTTCTACAACCACAAAATATTCCGAGAAACCCCTAGGAAGGCGATCGAGAAGATTTTTGACGTGGCCCCACGAAAAAAGCCGGGAAGTCCCTTTCTCAAATGGATCCCTTGCCTTCGGTTTGCCCCTCCCCGACACAAATCCATGGCGCTGCCCTGCAGAGCATATGCTGCTGATGGTAATGGGTATTTCTTATTCTCATTGGTATCTTGTATAGCTGAGGGTAACCATATTATTCTAACGTTTTATGGATCGGTGGTTAGATTACCGTTTCCCCGTTTCCCTGTAATTAAGGCGCCATATATTATTGATTCAACTCGCCGTTGACTGGCGTCTCAGCCGAAGGTGACTGAGGGGAAATCCTCAGTCGAGACGTGGATACTGTTTGTCACAAACGTTTTCAAAATCCAAGAACTGTTAAAAGCGGCGTGTTATTTTTGAGCGGTGAGTTTGAGATATTCTTTGAGTTTGTATGCCTATATTGTTACGGCTTATTTTACGTTCAACTTAGTTTTCATCTAACTCGTAGATTGTGCCGTCACCGAATTTGCAATATCATAAAAAGTTATGGATTTGTTTTTATCAGTTTGAAATACTTTTGTATCAATTAATGTGTTTTATCCGTGACATGAAACATGACATGAAACATGACATGAAACATGACATGAAACATGACATGAAACATGACATGAAACATGATATGAAACATGACATGAAACATGACATGAAACATGACATGAAACATGACAAACATGACATGAAACATGAAACATGACATGAAACATGACATGAAACATGACATGAAACATGACATGAAACATGATATGAAACATGACATGAAACATGACATGAAACATGACATGAAACATGACAAACATGACATGAAACATGAAACATGACATGAAACATGACATGAAACATGACATGAAACATGACATGAAACATGACATGAATCATGATATGAAACATGACATGAAACATGACATGAAACATGACATGAAACATGACAAACATGACATGAAACATGAAACATGACATGAAACATGACATGAAACATGACATGAAACATGACATGAAACATGACATGAATCATGACATGAAACATGACATGAAACATGACATGAATCATGACATGAAACATGACATGAAACATGACATGAATCATGACATGAAACATGACAAACATGACATGAAACATGACATGAAACATGACATGAATCATGACATGAAACATGACATGAAACATGACATGAAACATGACATGAAACATGACAAACATGACATGAAACATGAAACATGACATGAAACATGACAAACATGACATGAAACATGAAACATGACATGAAACATGACATGAAACATGACATGAAACATGACATGAAACATGACATGAATCATGACATGAAACATGACATGAACATGACATGAATCATGACATGAAACATGACAAACATGACATGAAACATGACATGAAACATGACATGAATCATGACATGAAACATGACATGAAACATGACATGAAACATGACATGAAACATGACATGAATCATGACATGAAACATGACATGAAACATGACATGAAACATGACATGAAACATGACAAACATGACATGAAACATGAAACATGACATGAAACATGACATGAAACATGACATGAAACATGACATGAAACATGACATGAATCATGACATGAAACATGACATGAAACATGACATGAATCATGACATGAAACATGACATGAAACATGACATGAATCATGACATGAAACATGACAAACATGACATGAAACATGACATGAATCATGACATGAAACATGACATGAATCATGACATGAAACATGACATGAAACATGACATGAAACATGACATGAAACATGACATGAATCATGACATGAAACATGACATGAAACATGACATGAATCATGACATGAAACATGACAAACATGACATGAAACATGACATGAAACATGACATGAAACATGACATGAATCATGACATGAAACATGACATGAATCATGACATGAAACATGACATGAAACATGATATGACATTCTCATCACTTACTCCATTTATCAATTAAGTCCGAGTTATTTTAGTGAATGCATTTTCAACGTCAGGTTTCGCGCTAAATAGAGCTTGTTACACAGGCCCTGACCCAACCATCAGACCTAGCAATTAACAGTAACTGGCATAATTAAGAAGCGAAAGTTTTGCGTACACGAACATACCTGGACATTCAGGACAAGGTCCGCCCCGCCCTCTGACGTCACCTGACCTGTACATGTGCGACGAGTGCGACCACTGCCACCAGCCGCAGGCCATCCTAGTCAGGGACAAATAGCGAGTGCCGAAGTAACTTGAACCCGGCCTGTCACACTGAGTGAGGTCTACCATCTAAAGCTCAGCGCTCTACCGGCTGAGCTACAGGGACGAACAAGCTAATGCTGGTTAAACTCGGAAGCTTGATAGCTTTATTGGTTTCTGATGTATTGCTATTGCCAATGGTCGTTAGAAGAATGTCCACGCCAGTCAATGTCGGGTTAGGTACCATACACTAGCAACAATCAATAAAAGGTGTCTGGATATAGGCTAGCTCTGACCACCTTTGCACCGCACATTTCACTAATGATGATGCTTCGTGACTGTGTTACGAATGTCTTCGCAAATGTCTGTCGCGAAAAAAAATACATGATGGCTGGTTGATGGGAAAGTTAGAAATGTGGATGAACGAAACATCACCGTTACATACTGTTTATTTTCTTGATATCTGTTGTATCGTAGTACGATATATTCTAAGCTACGTTTAAAGAAAAATAGCGTAATCGGTAACCTAGCAAAATATAACGTAACGTAATTCGGTAGCGTAGCTTTGGCCGTGCGTAAACCATGCGTAGCGTAGCGTAATTCCGTAGCGTAGCATAGCAATTCCGTAGCGTAGCAATTCCGTAGGTATTGTAGGGTAGGGTAGGCCATCACTGCACACAGCTCCACCACATCTCACACATAATACAAAAAGCGAAATAATCAGCTATACGATTCACAAGTGCATGTGTTGTGCATATTTGCGACGGTGAACGTGTTGCCACCCGCTGAAGTTTCCCAACCACTTTCGGGGTCAGTGTTCCTGGAAAAGCCCCACATTAACTTCATGTATACCGTTTGGAGTTGAGCTCGCCGAGCCACAAAGCAGTGGGCTGTGAGATAAAGCTTGTGGAAGTGAACAATTGAAAACTTCAGAAACTAATACCTCTGTTTCAATTATTCATGATCATGTTCATTGGCCCCTAGTTGCATAGTAGCGATTAGCTCAAGGTTGTCCCTGGCCAAATTTTGTTTGGCTACTTATTAGAGTTTGCTATGGCCCTTGCACTCTGCTTTGTATACTATTGTCAGTTCATTATAGCTGTGTGCAGGGCTGCGGAGTGTGAGTGTGAGTGTGAGTGTGAGCGTGAGCGTGAGTGTGAGTGTGAGTGTGAGTGTGAGTGTGAGTGTGAGTGTGAGTGTGAGTGTGAGTGTGAGTGTGAGTGTGAGTGTGAGTGTGAGTGTGAGTGGGAGAGTGGGAGTGGGAGTGGGAGAGTGGGAGTGGGAGTGGGAGTGGGAGTGGGAGTGGGAGTGGGAGTGGGAGTGGGAGTGGGAGTGGGAGTGAGAGTGAGAGTGAGAGTGAGAGTGAGAGTGAGAGTGAGAGTGAGAGTGAGAGTGAGAGTGAGAGTGAGAGTGAGAGTGGGAGTGGGAGTGGGAGTGGGAGTGGGAGTGGGAGTGGGAGTGGGAGTGGGAGTGGGAGTGGGAGTGGGAGTGGGAGTGGGAGTGGGAGTGGGAGTGGGAGTGGGAGTGGGAGTGGGAGTGGGAGTGGGAGTGGGAGTGGGAGTGGGAGTGGGAGTGGGAGTGGGAGTGGGAGTGGGAGTGGGAGTGGGAGTGGGAGTGGGAGTGGGAGTGGGAGTGGGAGTGGGAGTGGGAGTGGGAGTGGGAGTGGGAGTGGGAGTGGGAGTGGGAGTGGGAGTGGGAGTGGGGGAGTCGTAGCCGGAGTCTGAGTCGGAATCAGAGTCGGAGTCGGAGTAGGCAGTTTGGAGTCGGAGTCGGAGTCGGAGTCGCCAAAATCTTACCGACTCCGACTCCGGCCCGGAGTGGGAGTCGACTTTTTGGCAATTGGCTTTTTTTTTGGGGGGGGGGGGGCAATTAGAATAGTCGTCGGGCTAGTGGCATTAACTTTACAGCCCTTCGAAAGAAAATGAGTAGAAAATTAAACCTATGCCTAGTTTACACATCTATCGGTATATTTCCGTCTGATGAAGATAGGGCAATAATTTTAACGTCATTTGATGATGATTGGGGTTTTGGACGCACTGACTCTTATGGTCACACGGCGCCCATTTTAACGTCTGCCTTGTGCTCGTTTCGTCAAGGAGATTCGAATAATACCATGGTGACCAGGTTACCTAAGTCAAATTCAAAATTTGACCTCAGGTAAAGTTAATTTAACCCTATTTGTAACAGGGGGGCGGATTCCGCCCCCCCCCTCATGTTTTTCGCAGATATCTCCAGAACGGCTGGGAGAAGGCCCATGCAATTTTGGGACTTTTCATAGAATTGAATTCCGCATTTGGAGTCAAAATTTTGAGTTCCTAACCTGAACAGAGGCGGTTCCAGGGCACAGTTTTGGGTGGGTTCGGAGGCGACATTTGGCGATAATACGGAAAGGCGATCTTCACGGTTTCTTCCTAACTGCATCAAGTATGAAGGAGTTACATCGGCTTACGGTGATTGAAACAAGTGAAAATTAGTTGATGTTAATGAAATATCATAAAAATTGCATGGCAGAGGCGGTTTCAGGGGCTTGAAAGGGGGGGGGGGGGGTTCCAGGAATTATTCAATGCTTGGCGGGAAGCCAATAGAGCAATGTAAGGGGCATTTATAGCTATCAACATGTAAAATATAGCTTCTGCTTCCATTATTTGCATAATTTATTACATATAGAGTTTCAGGGGCGTGTTCAGGAACATGAAAAGGGGGGTGACTGACATGGTGATGACGATATGCCAGCGATAACGGCGCAATATACGTTTAGCTTATAATAATATATGCACATATGAGACCAGAAAAGGGAATAAAGTATTTTTTGCAGAGGCGCGCTCAGGAATGGAAGAAAGGGGACATATTATTGCAAGGAAACTAAGAGGCATGGGCGTACAATGACATAACATAGTGCAGTTTTTGAATGAAACACGCACCACAGGCTACTCTACGAACGATTATAAGATAATAGGCGAG